>ML801855.1:134374-162720 GCA_009831015.1 Picea engelmannii
TTTCCGACCCTCATTGGGAATTTGCCCACTACCACGTGGCAGGTAACCATTGGACCATGCTAACCACTTGCACAATCACTTTCCACGTCACCTTCCATATCATCCTTCCATATCACCGTATGGTTTTCCACGTGTCTGTACGGACTGCCACATGGTGCATTTTCATTGGTCCATGGATTGACCCAAAAATGTCAAAAACGAGTGACACATGGAAGCCTCTGGTGCTGCCATGTCACCATGCCGACATCATCATGAAACATGTCGCACTCTTCATGTGCCACGTACACTTTATGGATTCTGACATCATTCGTAATGATGTTTATATCGACAGTACAGATGCTAACTCATCCTTGCTAACTTGGCTAGGTTGACCAAAAATTTGACCGCGGATATATTTTGATCCCTAACTCTGTTTGACAAGATGTTTACGTCGTTAGAAATCTTGTGACGTGCTCTTTGCGATGATGCTAATTTGATTAAGTTTTGAGGAATTTGAATTTTTTCCCTTTCTCTGCCTGCTGAGGCCATTATGAGCTTCCTGAGTTGCTTCTGTGAATTCTAAGACATCGTTAGTATTCTCTGGATTCTTTTTGGATCACGCCTTCTCACTGAGAGATTTTTGGACCACCAAAATCTTTCATCAATGAATAGATAAGTGAGGGAAGAGTTCCCTCAACTTGTCCTTCTCAATCCACTTTTCCTTGCTTGGATGTTTTCCCTTTAAGCCTACTCGAAGATAACCAACATCACCCCTGCATGAAGTCCTCGTCCTTCTGTCCAGGATGATATCTTTCTTTAAATCATCCAAGTAATCAAGAGAAAACTCATCAACTGAAGGTAGTGAAACTTCCTCAACCCCAGTCCATGATCATGGGAGGCTCAAAAAGTTTCAAGTTCTCCACATTTACAACTGAGTAGATCTGCATATAAGGTGGAAGATCTAGACGAAAAGAATTGGTACCACTTTTCTCCAAAATAGTGAAGGGTCCATAATGGATGGGCTTGAGTTTCTTGCATTCACCCTTCAATCTTTCCTTGTTGATGTGAAGCCATACTTTATCTCCAACCTGGAACTGATGATCGACCCTATGTTTGTCATACCGAGCTTTATACTGTGTTTGAATTTTCTCCAACTGTTCCATGACTATTTGGTGTACCTATTGGATCCTCTGGATGAAATTGTGTGCATTGTCTTCATTTCTTTCTTCATTTGAATCGACATCTCTCCCATACATCAATTCCAAGGGAACTTTAGGTAAATACCCAAAACATTTCTCAAAAGGAAAACACTAAGTGGAGGAATGTAAGGCTTGGTTGTAAGCATGTTGTACATAGGGTATTTGTTCACCCCATAAATTGGGATGCTTGATGCAGTAGCCTCGAAGAAAAAGTACCATTGTTCATTTAACAACCTCTATCTGATTGTCGGTCTGTGGATGGAAAGCAATGCTCCTCTTCAACTTGGTGTTCATCATTCTCCACAAACTTGTCCAAAAATCCCCAAGGAATCGACTATCTCGATCCGAGACAATGGATGTGGGTAACCCAAAGTGAACCCAAACATACTGAAAGAATAGATTAGCAGTATGCTCAACGATGATCTTTTTTTTACATGGAATTAAGATACACATCTTGTTGAACCTATCCACTACAACATACAAATAGTCATGACCCCTTTTCGACATTGGTAATCCCCCTACAAAATCCATGGAGATACTTTCCCATGGATGGGATGGAATTGGAAGTGGTGAGTATAGCCCCATTTTTCTATTAGTGGGCTTACAAGTAGAACACATCACACACCCCTTTACATATTTAGTTACAATTTCTTTCATCTGAGGCCAGTAAAAAAACCTTTGTTGATGAGCCATAGTTTTTCCTACCCCAAAATGCCCAGAAACAAGAGAAGTGTGAGCTTCTAATATTACATGGACTCGTTCACTTGTAGGAATACATAGCTTTCCAAGATGGTAGAGTAGTTTTCCATGCAGACAATAGTTCTCTACCCGTGCACCATGGGTTAGCTTCTCATATGCTTCTTTAAAATATTCATCAATGGAATATTGTTCCACATAGCTATCATGAGATAAATAAGTATTCTTCAAAATAATAGAAGCAACAATAGGAGGTCTAGAAAGAATATCATATACCTTGTTACTCGTACCCTTTTTGTACTTGATTACCAAATGAAATTTTTGTAGGAAACCCATCCATATGTAATGTCGATATTGTTGCAGTTTGGTCTCTGCTTGGAGATACTGTAAGGGTTGATGATCTGTATGTATGGTTTCCTTCCCTAACAAGTAGTGCTTCCATTTCTTTACGCTTTGAACTAATGCATACAACTCTTTATCATATCTAGGATAGTTAACAAAAACTTGGTTAAAAGTTTCAGAGTGGTAACAAATAGGCTTATGATATTGCATCAATACTGCACCCATGGCGTATCCACTGGCATCTGTCTCTATCTCAAAGGGATGTTGAAGATTCAACAGTGATAATATTGGTGCGGTACTAATCTTTTATTTCAAAGTGTCGAAAGCGTTTTGTTGCTTTCCTCCCCACTGAAAAGTGTTGTTCACACTAGTTAAGGCATGCAAAGGAGTTGTTATAAAGTAGAAGTTTGAAATGAATCTCCTCCAATACTGGAATGCACCTAAGAAGCTTCATAACCCGATTACACTTTTGGGCTTAGGCCAATTTACAATTACATCAATCTTGGAAGGATCAATTTTCAATTGCCCTTCTCCTACAATATGACCTAAGTACACAAGTGCAGTCTTACCAAATTCACATTTGGACAATTTTACATACAACTTTTCCCTTTGAAAAGTATCCAATACTTGTTTTACATGTCTTACATGTTCATCCCAAGTCTCGCTAAATATAAGAATGTTGTATAAATATACAATCACAAAATCATTTAGAAATGGCCTGAATACACCATTCATCACACGCATGAAGGTTGTTGGAGCATTACAAAGACCAAATGGCATAAATAACCACTCAAACAATCTTTGTTTGATTTTAAAGACAGTCTTCCATGCATCATGTTCTGCAACACTTATCTGATGGTATCCATTGCACAAATCCAACTTAGTGAAATAAACAACATTCTTTAACTGATCAAGTAAATCATCTATATGAGGGAGAGGGTATCGATTTTTCACTGTGATTTTATTTAAGGCTCGTTAATCGACACACATTCGCCACATGCCATCTTTCTTTGGCACCATCACAATAGGAGAACCACAAGGAGATGAGTTGGGCCTGATGACCCCTTGATCCAATAAGCCTTGTACCTGCTTCTTGATCTTTGTCATCTCTACAACTGACATCCTGTACATGCCCAAATTAGGAAGAGGAGAATCCTGTTGAAGATGTATTTCATGTTGGATTTCCCTCTTAGGAGGTAATCCATCTGGTTCCTAGAAAATATCATCATACTTAGAAAAAATATCAATTAGTTCTTTCTTATGAGAGGGATCACATCCTTGGAAAGTGTCGGATGTTCCGACATCTTTCTCCCTTACAACCATGAGTACATATATCTTATTAGTGTTTATGAGTCTTTTCATTTGTTCTGCACTAACAAGTGTTGTGTTTACCCTCATGCTGTGGGATCTAACAATATATTCCACTCCCCCTTTAGTAAGGTGATATTTGTTCTCATGACAAAAGAAGACTGCTTTTCTATCATAAAGATAAGGACTCCCCAACACTATGCCACATATATCAAGTGATACAACATCCAAATCCACTTCATCAACCAACTTTGAAGCAATGTCAAATATGACCCTACATTTCTTGGTGACATTAATTTTTGCTTTATCACATACCCAACCAAGAGGATAAGGCTTTGGATGTGGTTTGGTTTCAAGACCCATCTTTTTGACAAGTGGTTCATATATCAAGCTTACTTGGGAACCTAGATTAAATAATGTATCTATCTTAGTGTGTTTAGATACAACTCTTATATGAAACAATTCATTCCTCTTTCTTTCATCATCATGAGATTCATTATTGGAATTTGAACTAGCATGAAGGGAATCCTTACCTTGTACTCCAACCATTGTGATCTTTCCTTCGTCTCTTGAATCGGAATGAAGATCTTATTGCACTGTAGCAATGATATTTGTCTTTCCCTTTCCACTGAACTACTTTGGTCTCTTCTCTGTATGTAGTTTCCAACAATGTTCATCATCGTGACCACTTTTCTTGCAATGAGTGCAAGATGGTTTTCCTTCTTCTCTCTTTACAGTGGCGGTACTTTTGTCCTCCCTTTTAAACTTATTAAACGGCTTATGTGGGAAATTGGAAGGTTTCTTTGTGGGATCTTCTTGAACATGTTTTCCCTTGTTCTCAAGGTGGGTGGCTTACACACAAACTTCGTGAATACTGGTGGGGTTAAACAATAGCAAAGTATGAAGAATATAAATGTGAAGTGTGCCAATATATTTCAATAAAGTTTCATAAGAATCTAAAGGAATGTTTAATGCAAGAGCTTTCTTCCTAAATTCTTCCATGAAACTTTGTATAGTTTGACATTTACTTTGTCTTAAAGTTTGTCATTCAATCATTGCTTTATGTAAATAACCCAATGGATAAAATTGCTTCCTTATCGCTAATTTAAATTCCGACCATGAGGAAAGAAGATTACCACACTTACTTATGTCTTGAAGTTTTCTCTCCCACCATACAAGAGCGGTGCCTTCCAACCGAACAGAAGCCAATTTCACTTTAACTTCCTCTTCATCAATCTGTTGAACATGACAATATACTTCAACCTGTCGGATCCAATTATCTAGATTTTCAATATTAGCATCTCCATTAAACATAGGTAAAGAAAATTTTACATCAAGTTTTGATAATGGTTTCTTAAAAGAAGCTTTATGGCTAGAATGATGAGAATAATGAGAATTCTCAAAGGAAGAAGAGCTAGAACTTGATGGTGAAGATGGAGGCTCGGGAGGATCTCCTCTAACCCCTTGATTTACTCAAGCATTATCATTATCTTGTGCTTCATTTTTCTTCCATTTCTTCTTCATCCTCTTCTCGTGGTCTCCATACATTCGCTCGACCATTTCTGACATGTGATAAACAACCACATGAAAGTTTTTCTCCTGTTCATCATGCTTGTCCTCTTCTGCCATGTTCTTCCTTCGAGATGCACGACCAACTTTGGGATTGAAATTCTTAAGAGTTCCTTCACCCTGCTTATGCTAGGCCCTAGTAAGCATTCACACTCAAAAATTCAAGTCAAATATGACTGCTCTAATACCAACATGATCTAGGATCTTTTCATCGAAGTGACTTATAAAGAATTGTATTAAATGAGCATAAATTAAAGTGCACCATAAAGAAGGAAAAGCTCAATAATGAAGAGACATAAGCATCAAATCTTAACACAAAAACTTGATAACGGATTTCATCCTTGGTGGAATACGCCTTCGGGACCTGCTCTCAAATGGGTAGGCCTTTTTATTAACTCAACAAAATAATTTGGCAAAATACATAAGTATACCTCATTCTAAAATTAAGTTGTAGAAGATTTGCTCAGATCAGAAAACAGACAACACTATTGAATTCATGGCATCGAATTACCCAAAAATGACTGTATCCATGCCTCTATCTGACTCTGGCACTCCCAGGCCCTTGAGAAATCTCGTCTCGGTTTTCGTGCCTGCTCCCTGCAATTAATTCTCTGTACTACGTCTCGAAATTCATGCTCGACTGTACCATAGACTGAACATTTAAGAAAAAATTGGGTTGGAATAACCAATGAAGTCTGTTGGCCCAACGCTGGAGGATGCTATTGTTAAGGCATTGGATAGGGGGAGGTCCCGAGGTCAAGCCTGTGGGCCTCCCCTTTTGGGTTATTGTTATAACAATGTATATATATGGATTGGAACTTCTCCAAGTTTGGAGTGTTGTTTGGATTCGTCAGAGCTTGTAGTTTGGTTTCCAGATTTGGCGGGCCCGTTTTTATTTTTATTTTTGAAAATCTGGTTTCGGGCCCCCATTGGGCATTTTCCCACTGTCGTGTGGCAGCCCATGTTTGGACCACGTCGCATCCAACCATTGTCCCATGTTAACCATGTGCACAGTCACCTACCATGTCACCTACCACATCATCATACAGTTTGCCACGTGGTTGTACGGACTGCCATGTGGAACTTTTTTATTGGTCCACGGATTGACCCAAAAATGCCAAAAGCGAGTGATGTGGCAGGTGTTGCCACGTCACCATGCTAACGTCATGTTGACATCAACATGAAATGTGTCTCCCTCTGCATGTGCCATGTACACTGTATGGATGTTGACATCATCTGTACTGATGTTGAAATTAGCAGTACGGATGTTGACTCATCCCTGCTGACTGGGCTAAGTTGACAAAAAATTTGACCTCAAATATCTTTTGATTCGTAACTCTGTTTGACGAGTCGTTTACATTGTTGGAAAGCTTGCGATGCGCTCTTTGCGATGATGCAAATTTTATTGAGTTTTGAGGACTGTGAATTTTTTCCCTTTCTCTATCTATTGAGGCCATTCTGAGCTTCTTGAGTTGCTTATGTGAATTTCGAGTTGCCCTTAGTCTTCTCTGGATCCTTTTTGGATCATTCATAGATTTGTAGAAATTTTTAATTTGTCAATGGAAGCTAGATTCAATCTCTAGAGAAAATTTTGTAACCTCTCATGGTACGAATAAAAATAAAATTGTCTCTTTTTATATGATTCAACATGTTATGTTAAAAAAAATAATGATAAGAGCATGGATCTACATGTAATCCACTAAAAATAAACTTATATCCCCTTCAAAGTAATAATTATTATTTTCCATGTTGATATATATGTATGGTCACATTTGTACATAGGTTAATAGTGTATGTTAATAAATTAGATATGTGACATGTTGGTATAAGGTGAAATGTCCCATGGAATAAAAATAAATTTCATGAAATATATAGTAGTAGGAGCCTTTATATTTTAATATAACTTCTATGGGGATTTTTTAACCTTTCTTTGATGCAAAAAATCTAATTTTATTCTTGGACTTTAGTATTCCATCGTTGTTCTTGCACTTGCATGTAATATACAACATATACTAATAGATGATGCTCTCCACTTGCTACATCAAAAGTGGCACTGCTATATATGAACAACTACCTTGAATGGACCAAAGTGTTTAAATATGAGGAATGTGTCCCTTTGAGTAAAAATGTATTGATTGGAAGAGACATAATCTACAATAATAATAATATGGATCCATACCTATCCTATATATTATTTTATCTTGCATACAATAATAATAATATGGATCCATATGGTCCATCAATTTTGTGGATTAGTGGCAAGTTGGAATGCTTGCCACAATGATTACCTAGGTTTAAAACTTGGCAAGTTTGATTATTGTGTTAATATGGCTGGATGAATATTTATATTATGGATCATGTTAATGCAATAACATTGGGTCTATGTTGTTGTAAAAAATTTGTTAATGGTGGTTCCTCATGCTAATGAAATCTTTGGAGATGAGGCCATGTGAGAGTCTTTGGTGGTTTTGATGGAATAGACACCCTCAATCATGACTTCATAACCAAAAGTTTTCTAGTTATAAAACTAATATTATAAGGAGCTATGTACACTCTCCACTCTAAAAGGTTTTACTTTGACCAAGGAATAATAATAAAGCTCCATATTGACCCCACTTATCGCATGAAAAGGAAGTTATTGTAAGGGTCTCCCATGACACACATCGAGCACACACACTCCTTGGGAAAATTCGACGATGAACGGGCGAATAACACAAGGAAGGAAGCGATTGGTTGGACGAACGCAGACATTTGGGGTGTGTGTAGGATCACCTTGGGTGTATGATGATGACGTGTGACACCAAGGGGGAACATACCTTATTTCCCTTAGAATGATTGACGAAGACTTGAGTTGTGTTTGGGCAAGGGCAGGGTGACTTGGGAGCATGACCAAGGAGTGGACCCATCTTCCCTCAAAAACATGGGCATGCTAGAGAGGTTGGATGACCCCATCAACACACTCATGAGGAGTGACGACGATCAACACGAAGAGAGAATTTTTGGCAAGATATTTGGAGAGAAATTCTGAGGCAAGTCTCAATAACGAACTAAGGCAAAGTTTCCAACATGGAAGAAAAGTAGCCAAGAGTTGGACGTTTTGGAAGGTTTTGGGGAATTCTGAAAACGGAGGTCTGTGGAGGCATGTGTGAGGCAGAACCAAAATCTGTGTTAGCTTGGTGAAAGTCTACAGAAATGAAACAACAAAAATTCTGTGGTTGTGGGCATGTATGAGGTGCACCACATGTGGTTGTGGAGACAGTTGCAGAAAATAGTCTGGATGGGATGAATTTGTTCTTGAGTGTCTTGGTGAGGTGAGGCAAGTCATTTGACTCTGCTATGTTATAAACCGAGTCGGTAGTGTTCATTGTACTGTTTTAGAATAAAAAAGACTTAGTCATGTGTTAGGCATGGTTTGTGCCACCCGAACTATTTATGTGTTTGTCCTCATTTTTGTTCCATAGTTGTTCTCTAGAATGCTCATTTTCATGGATGAATGCTTAAATAAGTCTAAGTGTTAAACTTTGTTAACAATTGTCTAAGTAGCAAGAGTTTCACTAGAGTAGGAGTGTGACTCGTCAATAGGCTAGAACGAAGTATGGGTATGCTTTAGGTGAAGAGGCATAGTCCAAATGAAGTATTCTTGGGGTGCCAAGCAACCAAGTAAGAACTGTTACGATGTCGCATGCCCTCAGGAGGTGAACGATCGCAAGATCTGTTCAAGCATCCTGTGGGGTTGTGATAGGTGGTATCAAAGAAAACTTGGCTCTTCACAACTACTACAGCTGGAACATATATGGGGAAGAGGGACACACTTGTTTGGTGAAGCAATCTAGGTGCAGGCTTGGTGAAGGGTTCGATGGACTGAACCATCACAGAGGCAACCTGAGTGCAAAATTGGTGGGTTGTGATAGGGACGCATTGTGAATGAAATTTGTGACTTGTGGGAAAACCTAGGGGCACTCCTTGAGTAGTCCAAGTGCTGATTTTTGAGGGTGAACAAAGCACTTGGACAAGGTAGGAAAATGAAGGGTTGTCATAGGATTGTCACAGACCTGATCACAGAAGTAATCACATAATCATAATTTTGAAGAAGTCTTGAGATGAACTCTTGAGTTCCTTGGACAAACACTTCACAAGTAAAGTGAAGATACTTGGAGGGCCATCCATGGCTGATGATAGTGACACTGAGAGGGAACCTAATACCAACAAAATGAAGGACCGATTTGATATATTGGAGAGAACCATCAAGTAGATGACAGACGCATTGTGCCAGCATGGTGAGAAGGTTTACCCGATGGAGATTGAGATGGACAATATGAAGTGTGGGTTTATCCAAGCCATTCAGGAGTTTCATTCAACTGCATATCTAATGATCGACACCTTGACAAGCAAAATTCAAGATAGACTCAAGGAAACAAAGGACTTACTTGCCACAATCACACAGAAGTTGAAGGACCAATATGACACCATCACATTGTTGAAACAAACTTTGGCTAAAGAAAATAGCTCTGATGTCACGTCGATGAGGATAAAGATAAAGGAACCTAAACCATATGATGGAACTCCCAACGCTAAGTTGTTGGGAAACTTCTATTAGGGCATTGAGAAGTACTTGAAGTAGCTTAAAGGAATTTCAATGGAAGCCAAGGTGAATGTTGCAATGATGTTCTTGACAGGAGCCGCTAAGATTTGGTGGAGGAACCGAGTGGAAGACTTGGAAGCTAGGAAAAATTTTGTAAAGATAAAAACCTGGGTAGAGATGAAAGCAACCTTGAAGGCACAGTTTGGCCTAGGGAACCAAACATGGATCACAAGGAATTAGTTGTTGGCTTTGTTACCTCCCCATGCCTAGGGGTAACTAGAGGAGATCATGTCTCAAGGCCCGTAATGGAGAACATGATCTACACCATGATGATGATGATCAACATGTCCACAGATAGCAGCCCAACAACCCCCCTTGATTTTTCTCCCAGCACAAATCAACCAAGGCTTGTCACGTTCAAGCAACCCAGGGTATGGGGCATGGTAAGCCAGCATCACCATGAGGTATGGTTAGTCCTTTTTTCATGCAAGGTGTTGTGTTTAATTTATTGGGCATGTGGAAAAGGATCATTGGTTGGAGTTTGATAGTGGATCACTTGCTTGAGAAAGTGTCTTGGTTGCCTTGTTTCACCTTGGTGATCAGCTTTTGTGCCCTAGTCCTGTGTTGTTACCTCCCATGGAAAATGGGTAATATTGGGGGGCCCTCCCAAGGGTAACGTTCTGCTCCCGATAATACTTAACGTTTTCCATCATAAAGCCTTTCGCATATCCTAATCTTTGGCTATGGCCCATACTCTCATGAGAAAGGGGCTAATGACCCGGAGGTAGATTGCAACTGCTATAAAAGAATAAAAAAATGATGCTAAAAAAAGGTGAACATAGAAAATAAGGACCACCAAAAGTTGGTCCAACTTGAGCTCTACTCATTCAATGCTCACTCCGGTCCCAAAAAAGTAATGCTAAATCTTGGAAACCCATAAAGGGGGGCTCTCAATTTCCAAACTATAAATGAAATCAGGGATCAGAAAGATGGCTAATGAAGGGATTTGGAAAAAGGTGGCATGCAAGTATTGGGTAACTCAAGATAAATTACACCCTTAACAAAAGCACTCATAGAGATGGACACCATAATCCATGAAGGAATCCTTAAACCATAATATCTTCACACTTACTCTTAATGGGTTTTTACTTTTCCTTGTCACTCTCGGGACCTATCCCTCTACTTGGGTTTTTTATTTCATGACTAGGTGGCACACCTAATAGTGCTAGATGAAGACCCTCCCATAATTAAACTTGGTGACCTTCACAAGTTCTTGGGCTTGGGTGATAATTGAATGGTATACCGTGGTGAATTGTTTACATGACTTGTATCTTAGGCATAAACTTACTTTGCATGATTTAAGGATTGACATATCTTATGAACATTGGTGTACTTTGTCTTATATTATGTCTTGTTTTAAGTGACCTTGACATGGTTCTTTGAGGGACGTTTTGGGTTGTGCCCAAGACATTGTGCCTTATTGTAGGAATTTGGCATGTGTGATGGATAACAGTAAGTCATCCAATGGCTCTCACATCCTTGGAACCCTGGACGATGGATAGATGGGCTTGGTTTTGAGCAGGTTGGTCAGTGTGCCACATACATGGGTTGAGAAGCCCACAGGCTGGGAAAGCACCCTGGAACTCTTATGCATGGAGAATGGAGGGTGTTGCCTTTGGAGGCACCTTGACAACACTTGAGGATGAGATTGCACCCCTCTTGCACATGGACGTGGCCTTTAGAGGCCTATGATGTCACCCTCTATCCTTTGACATCACCTTTGGAGGATGGGGTTTGATGGATGGTGTGGTTCCAGATGATTTACATGGCTTGGGGGTGAGTACATACCTATTTCACACTCATTCACCCTCAGATCATGCCACAAGGCCTTTGGAGGCCCACATTTCACCTTAGGAGCATGACGTCACCTTCTCCCATCTTGTCTTCACACATGTAGAGCAAGACACCACCCTTTTAGGGTCTCGTTTGATGTATTTTTCATTTTTGGCATAATATTGGAGGCAAATGAATGGGTTGGCCCCACTTGTATTTTTTTGTTGACAATTATGTGGACAAACTATGTTGAGGATGCCTGATATAAAATTTCAAACCTCATTTCATTTTTGGGTCATTATAACTCTCACTTGAGAGACATTAAGCTTGAAATTTTCACCCTCTTGGGTTATCTAGTTCTTCTACTTATGTGTCTTGTTTGGAGGGTCAAATTGTGGATGCTTTTGCTGATTTTTTGATGGAATTTCTGCAATTAGGGTTTTATCTCATGGTATCTTGGTAAAGTAAGTGAAATCTCTGCAATGCTATTAATGTTTCATGGTAATTTTTCTTTTTCATTCTATATGTCTTGCTTGGTGAAACCCTAAGAGAGGAGCATAAGTGCTTCCTCCTCTCACAAGGTTAATTTTATCCAAAATTTGTGAAGAAATACTTGCTAGGGTTAGACTCCTAAAGCCCTAAAGTGATAACACTTTAGGATTTTATCCCTAGACATTTATTTTAACCTAGTTGAAGCATTAAGAAGGGAGAAAAGATTGTTAGATCCCAAATGTGCTTGCACTCTAGCAATCCTTCTCTTGAAGGTTTAAACCCTAAGGCCCTAATGTGCTAGCACCTTAGAGTTTAAACCCTACCACTTGGTTTCTACTAGTTTAATTTTCAAGTATTGTTTCATTTGTTGTTGGAAAGACTCCATAGGCCTAAGGCACTGGTTACATTTCTCTCTTGTGGTGAAATTGGTCAACAAACACTCTTTCAACTCTCTTAAGCTTTCTACTAATTTTGCTAACACTGACAGTCACTAACTTGCTAATAAACTTGTTGTTGTTGCAAAAGTTTGCTACAACCATCTGATAATACTTCAATTTGTTGCATACACTCTTGAAAAGGTGGTTTAACTTGCTCATAATTTCTCTTGAACAATTGGATAATGTTCTATGTGATGCATGCTTAATTTTCTTGGTCAATTGTTGAAATTCTAAGCTACATTTTTTGTTGTTGTTACAAATTTATATTGTTGTTATAAGACTGGTGCACTGCTGCAAATTTGTAGCAGCCATTGCAACTCAATTGTCTAGTGTCTTAAAGAAGTAATAATTGCATGTTTGAACTCAGAAATCATTACATATATGCCATAAAATGTTCTTGTTCCGAGCATGTACTCAAATAGCTTCATTCTTCTTATACTACCTTGACCTAGACTAATCTTTAGGTGATCAAGAGAGGGGGTGGTAGGCTTGGCTACTATACTTGCTAGTTTGATCCCTTAAGGTCACAGGGGAAGCCTCCCCTATGGTGGACCTCTTCCATCACTAAAACGAGGGAATTTATTACTAAGGTGTAGTGGTAGGATTTTCCATAGTTACACAAGATTTAGGGGCTTGTGGTGGGGTTTTGCACAAGTATAAATCCTGCGATAACAGGCTGTCAAGCACACTGGTAAGATCCAATCCTACATCAAGGAGTTTATAGGGCTCATGTTGGAGATCAAAGATATGTCGGAAGAAGAGGTAATTTTCCACTTTATGAATGGTTTTCAACCATGGGCGTAGAGTGAGTTGTGACGAAAGAATGTGCAGATTGTTGCAATAGTGATCGATGCAGTGGACAAACTGTTGGACTTTCAGGGTGAACCAAAGAAAGGTCCTAGGAACAGTGAGGATGCCCAAGGTGAGAAACAACAAAAATGGAAGGGGAAGAAGAAGGACAAGGGAACAACGAAGTTATCAAAGGGAAACGAAAACTATGCCAAGCAAACAGATGCAACGAAAGAGAAGAAGTTGATTTCATGTTGGATTTGTGCCAAGGAGCACAATGCAAAGAATTGTCCCTTGAAACAGAAGTTGAATGCTTTGGAGAAGGCAACCAACCCATCTGTTGGAGTCTTGCAGGTCTTGAACATTGTCATGGAAGGTGAATCCACGAAGAGCCAAGAGCAAGACGAGATGAAACTTTGTTATGTGCGGGTCGAACTCAATGTGAAGTCAGTGTTATCCATGGTGGATACTGGGGAGACTCATAAATTCTTGAGGGAAGACATGGTGTGGAGGTTTGGGTTGCATCCTAAATTGACATAGACAAACTTCAAGACAGTCAACGCAGGTGTGGAGAGTCGTTGGTGTGGCCAAGGACATCTCGTTGAAACTTGGTGATTGGTGCGGAAAGACGAGTTTCATTGTTGTTCACATGGATGATTTTGAAGTTGTTTTAGGACAAGAGTTCACAAGCAGGGAAAAGGTTTCCTCAAATGAATAGTTTGTCCATTTTCTCAAGACAGACTCCACGTTTGATTCCTACCATAAGGAGGAAGGAAGGAGGCATGCAGATGTCTTCCTTGCAGATGGTTGTAGTAGACAACTAGAGCAAGCAACCTTGTGGAAACAAACTTGGATGATGTGGGATGATGGTTGGACAATCTAACACAAAAAACGATAGGAATATCGTGTAAGTGGAACAAAGGCTTGCTGATGTTGAAGAGATATGTGGATATTTGGCCAAGACAGTGAATGGCTTGGCTTATTTTTGTTTGGAAATTAATGAGTGGTGATGAAAATCAGAGGAAGTCAAAAATATGAATATGTCAGAGTAGTTCATTGAAGAGGACCATAAACCATTTGTATACCAAGAGGACGTGAGGGAGACACAACAACCTTGGTGGAAGAAAACCAAGGAGGGGTCGTTTCCTCCTCTAGCAAACTTGGACATGTTGAATGACCGTATGACCCTGAGCTAGAATGATTCATGGAAGAGTGCAAAGGCAAGATTGATTCAAGTGTATCGCTACTTATGTACATGACACAGAAGTATAGTGACACTTCACCGATTGCATTGGGACATATTGGAGATGAGGGAGGATGGCCCAACTAGCCATCCCTCTTCACCTTCAAACTAGACTGCAACACTCTGGCTTGTTGTCTCAGTGGGAGGCAACGAGGCCAATGGGTCACCTTGAGGTGGTGCCTTGGTGAAAACTGTTGAGAATGCAGTGGGTGATCTGACATATTGCAGGAAACAAAGAGTTGCAGACATGACGAGTTTGTAGACAGAAAAAGATGTTTGAACATGAAGATGTGAGTTCTTGAGGCAGAGGCGTGACAATTGGATTAGTTACCCAATCAACTGAAGTCACAAGGGGATCCAATGCACGAAAGCATGGGCAGACAGACCAAAGTATGGAAGCAACAACGAGTTAGAAGGCGACAACACTTTGTAGACTCGTGAAACTTTCTAAGGGGAGTTTGGCCTTGACAACAACGGTTGAGAAAGAAACAGTCGTTGAGTGGTGACAAGATCCAGAGATGGACAAAAACACCATGGAAATCGATGGATGTTTTTGAGGACGACAACAACTTGGAGTGGGGGGAGGATGTAAGGGTCTCCCACGATACCCACTGAGCGTGCGCTCCTTGGGAAGATTCAGCGACAGAAATACGAAGAGCACAAGGAAGGATGTGATCGGTTGGAAAAACGAAGACATTTGGGGTGTGGGAAGGAGCACCTTGGGTGCACCATGGTGATGAGTACCAAGGGGGCACACACCTTACTTGCATTAGAACGATTGATGGAGACTTGGGTTGTGTTTGGGAAAGGTATGGATGACTTGGGAGCATGCCCGAGGAGTGGGCATGTCTTCCCTTAACACCATCGATGCATCAGAGAGGTTGGACGACCCCATTGACACACTCACAAGGAGTCACAACGATCAGCACAAAGAAAGCATTTCTGGCAAGAGATTTGGAGAGCAAGTTTGATGCAAGTCTGGGATAACGAACTGAGGCAGAGTCGCCAACATGGAAGTCAAGTAGCCAAGAGTTGGACGTTTGGAAGGTTTTTGGGAAGTCTGAAAACACAGGTCTGTGGAGGCATGTGTGAGGCAAAACCGAAATTTGTGTTAGCTTAGTGAAAGTCCATGGAAACGAAATGGCAACAAGTCTGCGAATGTAGGAACGTTTGAGGTGCACCGCAGGTGGTTGCGGCAGAGAGCCTGAGTGGGACGAATCTTTTCAAGTGTCTTGGTGAGGTGAGGTGATTCATTTGACTCTGCTATGTTGTAAACCGAGCCGATAGTATTCATTGTAACTGTTTTGCAATAACAAAGACTTAGTTGGGTGTTAGGAACGGTTTTTGCTACCCAAACTATTTTTTGTTTGTCTTTGTTTTTGTTCCACAATTGTTCTCTCGAATGCTCATGTTCATGGATGAATGCTTAAATAAGACTAAGCGTTAAATTGTGTTAACAATTTTCTAAGTAAGCAAGAGTTGTACTAGAGTAGGAGTGTGACTCACCAGTAGCCTAAAATGGAGTATGGATATGCTCTAGGTGAAGAGACGTAGTCTGAACGAAGCATTCTTGGAGTGTCAAGCAACCAAGTAAGAACCGTTGTGGTGTTTCACGTCCTCATGAGGTGAATGATTGCAAGATCTGTTTAGGTGTCCTATGGGTCTCTACCTTGGTCTCTACCTTGACATTCAAATAAATATTTAAAAGTATGAGTACAAAAAATCACACAAAAAGATCTAAAATATTGAAGGTACTTATATTTAATCTAAAACTTAACAAACATGTTGATGTTGAAGGTGATTTTTCTATGAATTAAAATGAGAATGCTATATAGATATCACATGTGAATGTATAAAAGGGGAAATGAACATATCTAGTACATTGTTAAAAACAAGTGACATCACTCTCCACTTGAACAAAAACATGGGCTTGAAGGTAGTTATCAAAGTGTTATGAGTATTATAGTATAGTTTGATTAAATTGTCAATATATAATTTATTTGCATGACAAGTGGGGCTAAACTTACATGTCATGCCTTTATTTAGGGCCAATCGCACTACGAAGCTATATGGAAAAGATCCAAGGTAAATCTATCCTTTTCAGAGAATTACAAGGACCAGTTCTTAAGTTCAAGACACTTGGTGATGGATATGTTATTTAAATTACCCCATAAAGCACACTAGCACCTAATATAAGGTCAAACCCATGCTTAATATGTCTTTGTGGTGGGATCACCTTAGGCTACACGTAATATTCTATATACTCTACTAATAGTTGTACCATGTACTAATAGGTTTATTTAGTTCTCCCGTGTGTTTAACAAGCACTCAACTAACTCACATTAAAGTTGACAAATAAGAAATCAAACATAAAAATCTTTAGTTGTACTACCAAGTTTACTATGTATATTCCTTTCCATATTTTAATGCATTATATGTTCAACTCATCTTTTTCATGGAATACTTCCTTACCAAATTGGCATACTTTTGGAACCTTTTGGTCCAAAATGTGCATGAATAAATGTTATATTATAAATTTGTTCTTCATCTTCTTAAGGGGTGAAGGTGTGCATTTGCTAAGAAGATTATTAACAAATAGAATATATAGAATAGAAAAAGTTTATATAAATGCAACAATCTACTTAAATATAAGAAGAATCATGGCTCATAACATAAATTCATTGCTCACAAACTAAAACATATATGCCCATATAGCTAGCACGATTTAGAACAGTATAAACACATGTAAGTATGGGATGAATGAAATTCTAACACAATCCATTATACAACAAATCTAGAATTCTCTTGATGGATTCAACTCTAATGCATTCCAAATGAGAAATACATTATATTTCAATTGCTACTTTAGAATTCCTACACTACATGGTGATAATTCCATTTAAGTTTTATTGTGCCAAGCATGCAATGATGACAATATTTGATCAACTAAGTATGACATGATTAACCTAGTAATTTTAAATGTACTATTTTATTGGATATGCAACATAAATGGAAAAGGAAGGTTAATGTTCATTTGACCTAGCTTGATCATTCAATACCATACTCATTCAATAACATACGGGGATTACATTTGTTCATGCAAATAAATAAATTAATATGTAAATGTGTGCTAAATGTTTAAAGCATAAGTCAACATATCATAATAGCAAAACAATATGTAAATATGTGCTAAATGTTTAAGCACAAATCAACATATAATAACAGCATTGCAATGTATAGAAACAACCATCAAATGCGGTGTTCTAAAAATAATATTTCAATCTATTAAGAAGAAACGAGAGTTCATCCAAATCAACATATAATAACAGCATTGCAATGTATAGAAACAACCATCAAATGCGGTGTTCTAAAAATAATATTTCAATCTATTAAGAAGAAACGAGAGTTCATCCTTGTCAACTTTCAACACAATTTTTAGCTTAAAAATGTTCTAAAAATAGCATATAAATTAAGAGATTTAATAATGAAAAAATAGCGCATGTGCTACAGAATACAGTTTAGATGGAAAAAAGATTATGGTCCCTTCACGACAAAACTAGGTTCAAGATTTATTCATTGAAAAGTTTTTACATTTTTTATGGTCTTTTCAAAAATCCATTCCATCATTTCCAGGACACTTTATTCCCCAGGACACTTTATTTGGAATAAATTAGACTTGAACCACGATCATTTTCATAGTGCCTCTTGAGTAACAAGAAAATGCTAAAAGATATAATTAACAAACCATAAACTTTTCAAGTGCTACAGTGCACTTTTTAATGTGAAGTTAATCTTTACTTATAGTTTAGGCACTAGTATGTGTCATTATAACAGTATCCCATAAGCACTAGTAAAGGCATATAAACAAAAACAAGAAATTTGATGAAATATCAAAATTATATTCCTACATGTAGAACACATCTCAAGCACTTCCCTTCTTTCATCAATTGATAACCCTTGTTGATGTCGGCAAACGGCAATTCGTGAGTAACATACTCATCAATTTGAATTTCCTACACTCATAACACAAATATTGTGAAATTAGAAGGAAAAATCTAAATGTCACCAAGGATAGTAAAAGTACAGCCAATTCCTCACCTAGCCTTAGGAAAGAATTAAAGAAACATAACTTCACACCAGGAATATTCATAGTAGAAACATAAAAAACTTAAAAGGTAATTTCAAAAAAAATATGCCTACCACTTAGATGCATTTCCCTAATAGTAGACTACATTTGTACACATCTTTATCAAATATTATGCTCAAACAAGAATCGCATGGTACATAAAATAAATAATTTCTGGGAAAATATGCCTACCACTTAGATGCATTTCCCTAATTGTACATTACAGTCATACAGATTTATATCAAAGATTCTGCTCAAACAAGTAAGGTCGTAGTCCTGAGCTCTACTTAGACAGGTAAAACCCCAGTCCTGAGATTATAGGTAAGACCCTAGAGTCCTTAGCTATCCATCTTGAACTTGAAAGGAGGTCATGTATAATTTGATACCTTGATAAAGAAAGAGCGGTTAACCTTGTGAAGCAAATTTGAAGAGGGTTTACAATGTACATACATATACCGGATATAAATCTTTCACCTCTCTCATACATCTGCAGACCAAACAAAATAAGAGAGCTCAAAGTGCTTCATTCTTCGCTGGCCTGCAAGTTATACAGACAACAGAAATTGAACGGTTGTAACAATTTCAACTATCATGGAACCGACTGGAGTTGAATTTGATTCGTCTTCAGTTGGACTCTAACATCCGTTGATGTGGTAGCAACTTCCCATTGAATCCCATACCTGATGTGGAAGGCGCTAAAGCACCGGGGTCTCTTGTGGTCAATTCTAGACATCAGGCTTCCTAATATTTTGATTCCTTGCGTACAGCTGTGTTGTGATTCCTCTATCTGATGGTGTAGGAATCTATTATTCCGCTGTTATGTTTTATCCTTGGAATGGTTATCAGCTACCATGAGAAGCAATTGGTGTTTATAGTGAAGGAACTTTACTAAGTGTTCTGATATCATTCCCAAATAAATGCGTAGAGGTAAGGTATAGTCATCGGGTTCTATGCCCCCCTGCAACTTCACGCACCTTCTCTCCATGTGCTAAAAGAAATTCACTGCAGGGACTAATTCATTCCGACGGTGAGTGGAACCCACCATTCCGATGTTAGGCTTCGGCATTTAATTAACGTGTAAACGTTTAAGTCATCACCCAAACCGCCAAGGTCAAATTAATTGATCAATGAAGTGGATTATGGCACTGTGCTACCACTATGCTACTCGCTCTTCTGTAACTAAAGAATTCTGCAGCCCGATACTTATGTAGCAACATAAAATCCATGAGGATACCATTCTGCGGACTGAGAAAAGATGCAACTCTCTGTTTTTAAAATCAATTATCAAAATAAAACACTAAAAGCAAACAAAATGTGTAGGATAGTTTTTTGTGCCAAGGATGCTCCTACATCAAACTCTAGTTGGAAAATTTTGGGCAGCTTGCACAAAAGGTTGTTGATAAATCAACAACCGCTGGATGTTTTATCTTTTTCTTCCTTTTCTTCTTTCTTCTCTTCCACACTCTGCTCCACTCGTTATTCTACACTCTCCATTCATCATCCTTCTTCTTCCACTTTGTGATCCCCACTCCTGCAATCTGCAATTGTAGGTACTTCATCACAACTACACTCCATCTTTTCATCTTCTTTGCCTGGATTGTCTTCATCACCATCACCATTAACTCTTCTATCACATGCTACAACTCATCCTCCTCTCACAATCGCTGCATATCTCTGCCAGTGAAGTTCATTGCCTCAAACTGCTCCATCCCAATGGTGCTAACTGCCTCCCCATCCTCCCTCTTTTGCACCATTACCACTGCCTCAACAAACTCCACTAATGCTTGAGGCTCAAACTCTGTATCTTCACCTCAAGGTCTTGTTCACTTTGGCATCATGCTTGCTGCATCATTTCTTTGCATTGCTCCACTGTATTTTCTTTTTCTTCTCATTCCACTTCACCTGCAACAAAATCAACACCCATACATTTATGGGAATCAAACATTCCCATCAGCACCTCCTACAATGCCATTTCTCTTGCCACACAACTCTCTTTTGCAACACCATCCTCTACTGCAACATTATTCACAGCTACAACACCTCTCCCTTGCAACTTTGCTACTACAATACCACTCATTTCTGCAACATCACCTCTGGTCTGGACATACACTCTCTTAGGCAGATTATTAGTCATTGCTGCCTCATGAGTTTGATGCACAAATTCTTTCACCTCACTCTTTTCCTTGCAGTCTTCGGCTACAAATCCTTCTCCACTCTCTTTTGGCATGCTATCATGCATTTCACACACTCCTCATCATTTTTTTCAACAACTTGCAACCCACTTTCACAATCAACACTCTTTGCAACCACATCTGAGAGAATTTATTTTCCCTTCTCCTCTCTTTGCCAGCTCTCTTGATTTCTCTTCATCACCAACTTCTCAGCTTCTAAAGCTAATTGAAAATCCTTCTCTATGCTCTGCACCTTCTTCACACACACCTCATTCTTAATGGACAATTTAATACCATCCACAAACTTTATGGTCTTTTCCTCACCATCTCTCATAAGGTCTACTCTCATAGCTACTCTAAAAAATTCTTTAAAATAATCTTCTACAGATTGCTTTCCTTGTTGCAAATCTTTTAATCTACTACTCATGCATTAAACATAATCAAAAGTTAGGAACTTACCTTTCATTTATGCAATCATCTTGTTCCACCTTTGAATCCCTTCTTTGCCTTTTCTTCTTTTATCCATCTTCAAATTTTCCCATCATACAAATGCACAATTACTCAATCTTCCACAAGTAATATTCACTCTTCGGTGATGTTCAATTCTCATTGCACTGGAAATATTGGTGCATTTCTTCAATCCACTATATCAACTTTTCTGAGTCTGCACTTCTAGAATATAGAAGGAACTTCTTCCAATGCTTCATCCTCTTCACTGCTTCTGGTTCTTTTCTAGAAACAGAAGGTTTCTATTCTACTTCTCTACTGAGTCAATTCAATGGCATCTATCCTTTTCATCATTTGCTGCAAAAACACTACAACATTTTCCACCACTTTTGAACTAACATTTTCTTTTTTGGTCTTCATCTCAGCATAAGGATTCCTCTTCCTGCCATGCTGCAATTTTTAATGTAGCCTGCACTCTCTCTCTGCAATCTTTACCACAATTTCTTTTGTTCTTTTACAATTCTTTTTCTCTTCTACAACTTGTGCTCAGAATCCTCTCACTCCTCTTTTCTGACAATTCTACCCAGCACTTCACTCTTTGCTAGAACTATCCTCTATAATGGGAGACTTCAACAACCAAGATTCACATGCTTTGATACCACTTGGTGTAGTGAGGTCATGACCCCTTGCAATATCACACACATACAATGGAAATTCTCCAAATTGCTATAACAACAAGTTCAATTTAAACATTAAATAGACCGCACACCACAGTTTGTAATCTAATTAGAAATAGGAAGGTAGATCAACACTATTTATTCATTAGGTTTGTCCAAACTCTTGGACCTTATTACATCAAAAGAGCCATGCTCTGGAGTTCCACACCCTCTCTCAACATCTATAGACTCCAAACTAAGAGAGACCAAAGAACTTCGTTCTTCGCTTGCTTGCAATTTATACACAGAATGAAAATTGAATGGTTGTAACAACTTCAACTATCATTGAACCGATTGGAGTCGAACTCGATTTGTCTTCAATTGGAACATCTATTGACATGGTAGTGACTTCCAATTGATCCCTTATCTAATGTGGAAGGCACTAAAGCATTAGGGTCTCTTCGCAGTAAATGGTATACATTAGGGTTCCTAATTTTTTTGATTCCTTGTGTACTCCCATGCGTTTCAACTCCTGCATTTGATGGTGTAGAGATCTATTATTTTGCTCTCATATTTTATCCTTATAACGGTTATTGGCTTCCATGAGAAGTATTTGGCATTTCGAGCCAAGGAACTTTAATAAGTGTTTTAATATCATTCCCCAATAAATGCGTACATGTATATTTTGTTGGGTTCTCTAGAACCCTATGACTTCATGCACCTTCCCTCCACATGTTAATAGAAATTCAGTACATGGACTCATTCTTTCCAATGGTGAGTGGAACCCAGAGTTCCAATGTTAGGCTTAAACATTTAATTAATGTGGAAACGTCTATGTCATCACCCAAACCACCAAGCAATGTTCCGGACCAAAACTAGCTAAACCAGTTGGTCAAACTAGTTCCAGGGGGTTTTTGGACAAAACTGGTGGTTCAAATCGAAAATGACTAGTTATGTAGGTGATTCTTTCATATGATTAGATTGTAGAGTCTAGTATTTATTGGTTAAAACTTACTACTAAGCTTATTTTTAAACTCCAGAGGCCATTTAGAGCCTCTTTGTTTATGTATTTTGGTTTAGATATGGATTGCACTATGTGTTATTTTGTTATATGCACCCTTACTTACTATATACAAGAGAAAACTTTTCATATTTGTATCTAATTGTTCGGATTCGCATGGATGTACATGAATATATTCTTTTACCAAAATTTGAATATTTTATGTATTTTTTTGTCAATCAGTTGTTGTTTTCAACTTTTTACCGGTTTCAATTTTTGGGTTCAATTGGTCTAGTCCTGATAACATTGCCACAAAGGTTAAAATAATTGAACCTGTTATCCCACAATCTGTATTTTCCCAAACCCAAGGCCAGTAAGGGAGATTGGCATAACAATGGGATATCCTATCACCGTCACCTCAATAGGAAATCCCTTTCTTTTAGGAGTAGAAGAGGTCTACCTTAGGGGAGGAGTCCCCGGTAACCTAAAGGGCTATAAGATTAGGGTTATGGTCAAGATACATTCCCCCCTTAGATTAGGGTTATGGTCAAGATACACTCCCCAGTGAGAGGGGGGAATGTAACTTGACCATAACCCTAATCTTCCAACCCTTTAGGTTACCGGGGACGCCTCTCCTATGGTAGACCTCTTCTACTCCTAAAAGAAAGTGATTTCCTATTGAGATGACAGTGATAATATATCCCATTGTTACGCCAATCTCCCTTACTGGCCTTGGGCTTTGGGAAAGTACAGATTGTGGGATAACATTTTTGGCACCGTTGTCGGGGAACATCGGGTCAATTTTCCTCAACGACAAAATTTTTGGTAAGCTTGTTCTCAAATCCTTCACTTTACAAAGCTTACCTGGTGACTCTGCTGAGGGTGATTCCCTCGTTTCCTTTTGATAATCCCTAGAAGGATTATATGGCGACTCCACTAATGATTAAGCCAAACATGGCTTCTCAATGGGACCCGGGTAATTTTAAACCCTTGGATATGAGTGAAATACCGGGGCATCCTCGACAAATGCCTCCAAGGTATGAAAAATGTCTCCCTAGATTCACTTGTGACGATGAGGTTAGAGCCGAAGACCACATGAGCAACTTCTAGACCTTTTTCCAACTCCATCCTATCAGTGATGATGTTGGAGATCTAACAATGAAAATTTTCTCTGCCACTCTTCATGGAAATGCTAGAAGATGGTATGATAGTCTCCCTGATGCTAGTATCACATCCATGGATCAAGTAGAAGAGATTTCTCTTGGAAGATGGAGTATCAGAGAGTATGTGTACTCATTGCTAAATGAACTCAATGACATAAAAAAGAATGAAAATGAGACTGTTAATGAATTCCATACCAAATTCAAGAGGTTGTTACAATGAATCCCTGAAGAACCTAACCCTGGAGAGAGATATCTGATATTCCTCTATACTAGGGCGTTCTCAGGAGAATTGGGATTCCTCCTCAATGATAAGGAGCCAAGGATGATCCAAGAATCTTATCACATAGCCACAGAAATCGAGGAAAATATCTCCTCACCCATGGAAGAATATCTCCCTACTCCAGAAATCAAGGCTGATTACCCTGAGGATACCTCAAATATTCCTAACCTAGATGACATGGATACCATTAAGATATTTGTGGGAAGATTTAATGAATGGTGGGAATCAATTGGCAAACAAGGGTTTGAGGAGAGGAATCCCAATGACGGTTACCAATCCTATGAGGAAGAGAAATAATTTACTCATGCTTTTACCAAGGATAATGAGGACTTGGTTGAAGAGCGAGAGCCCGAAGATATCAAACATGATGATGAATTATTAATGTGTGCTCCTCCCTTTAATGAAGTCATCCAAGATCCTATTCCTCCTGCACAAGAAGAAGAGAATGAGGTCATTCATTTTCCTTTCAGGTTTTTGATGATACCCTATTCTATGATTCAGAAGGTGAAGAAGTGAGGGATTCTTTGGACAAGCTAGACCCTCCATGTTCTGATAAAGGTGAAGATATGATTAAAGAGGTGAAGTCATGAGGACAAGGTACTGATGCTTACTCTTCCATTTGATGAAGTCATCCAAGCCTTCGATGCTCCTGCACATGAAGAAGTAAATAAGGTAAGTTGTTTCCCTTTCCAAGATTTTGATGATGCTTTATTTTATGATTTGGAAAGTGAAAAAGTGGTAGAGGAGCCCTTGGACATTTTAATCCCTTCATGTTATGATAAAAGTAATGACATGGTTGATAATATTGATGAGTTCATACATGTTGGAAAACATAAATGGGATGTGATTGAGTATGATGGGGGTCCCATTTACGACATCGAGGGTCATTTCCATTCGTTTCCTTCACAAACATCATACGAGGTTACTATTAATTTTGACATTTGGAAACAAGAAGATAATATAGTTACGAATATTTTCCAAACACCCAAGGATGTGTTGATATTATGGTAGTTGTGGGAGGTATTAACCTCCACGTGCAACCCTGATGAGAATAGAATATTTCAGGAAGCAAGAAGAAACCCTAAAGCATTGGACATAACCCTAGAAGACAAGTCGGCTAAAGGAAATATTTAATATTGAGTGTTTAGCCTCTAGAATGAGAAGTCAGCCCAGACAGCTAAGGAGAAACAGTATAAATACAGGACGCCAGATCTCATTTGGTACACATAGCTCGAAACTGTAGAAAAGTAAGAGTGTGCACTGCAGAAACTAAGTAAGTGCACAAGTCTCGAGAGTAGCTGCAGCTGCAGCTATTGAAACCTGTATTCTCGATTTAGGCATGGACTTTCTATTGGTTATGGTTTGGAATTTCTTCCTTGTTTTCTAGCTCTGGAGAGAGGTACGCTATATTGATTGGCTATTGGGCCTAGGGTTTTCTTCCAGAACTATTCTCTGTCAAAGTTAAGGTGCTCGGGGGTGGCTTCGACCTATGGTTGGGTGATAATATTTCTATATTGTCTATGGTTAAACGAGCACACCTATTATTTCTAACAGGTTATGGGACCACACTATCTTTAGACAGTCTAACCACTGGAAGATAGATTGGGAGGATTTGCTCAGTTACAGTTGCAGTTGCAGTCAGTTTTTACTGCAGCAACGAAACCCTAACCCTCTTGTTGAGGCACCTAAAGTGAAGATATTTACCTAATTTCTGGATAGCCTAGTGCGCCCTAACCTAGCACACCTCCTGGTACTCTCAGCAAGCTAAGACACCAAGTTCAATTTTTTGGTCAAAGTCAAAGGTTGACCAAGTCAAAGCAGTCATGACTTACTCTATGAAGTCAGAAAACAAGTTAGAAGGGGATTCTAACTTCAGAGCATGAAAGACAAGGATTGACCTCATCCTTGCAAAAATTAAAGTGTTGGATATCGTGAAAGTAAAGATTGTGGAACCACAGGTTGAAGAAGGCAAAGAGAAGGAACCTCAGAACGTTGCAATTATGGAGATGTTCAAGGACAATGACATCAATGCCATGAGTATCATAGTGGACTCTGTAAAAGACCTCTTGATACCCTACATCTCTCATCTTGACTCATCTAAGAGGATGTATGATGCTCTAACTAACCTCTTCTCAGTCAGAAACATTGGACAAGTAATGAGTCTGAAGAATGAACTCCTTGACATGAAAATGAATGATGATGACAACATAACATCATACTTTGTGAGAATCTCTCAGTTAAGAGATCAACTATAAGCTATTGAAGAAAACATTTCAGAAAAGGGACTGGTAAATCTAGTACTCAATGGTCTTCCCAAGACATGGGATGCATTTGTTGCAAGCATGAACACAAGGAAGGAGTATCCCACATTTGAAGAACTTTGGACTTGTTGTGCACAATAAGAATCAAGGATTAGCACAAAAGAGAAATTCCACAGAAAAGATGATGATCAATCTTTCACAACAAGGTTCAAGAATTTCAGGAATAAGAAGAAGTTTGACTCAAGGAAGAAACCATATCAAGAGAAAGATATGTCAAAAATACAATGCTTCAACTGTCGAAAATATGGTCACTACAAGAATCATTGTCCCGAGTTAAAGAAAAGGAAGGAAACACATGAAGCATCAGTTGCCGAAGAAAGGGAACCCTCAAAGAAGGCCAAGCAGGATAAAACAAACTTCTTCTTCTATAACAAGGTAACAATATTCTTCATAGTTCTTGTACATACCATGTTTACATAGTTTCTGTACATATCTTGCATATCTATTTCTTAGAAGATAAGATGTTCAAGTGAAATAATACCTATGGAAGAATAACAAGATAAGGATTGTTATCACGATGACTACAAGTCAAGCAATACACATGAGAAGATGAAGTACAATCCTTGGTAACAATTCCTATGGAAGTTATTATATAAGTAACAACTGCTAGATAAGTCGAAATCATAATCAAACCTGAAGAGACCCAGAAGAAGTCAACAATCAAGAGGAAATTAGAAAAAGACTTGTGACACTTTGCAGAAGGCAATAAGGATGCAAACGGAAGCGTGGACTCTCTTAAATGGAGGGAGTTGATTACAAAATTCCAAAAGAAGAGCATGTATTCATGCATGAAGCAAGGATTAGAAGGGATCTAATCCTAAATAATATGATCCATTGAGGATTATGAAGTATCTATCCATGTTCCCATTGAAAGTAGCAGCCATGAAAAGCAGCACATGTTCAGTTTGACTTTAGAAGAAGTCTTCTTCAAAAAGAAGCCTCAAAATATCCTTGGTTGTCCATCTACATCCATGATCCTATGATAAAAGGAAGAAGTTGGAATCTTCAGGGCATAGAATCTATAGAAGACTCCATGGACGCAAGAGCTAAAGTGAAACATGAGGAAGAACATGAAGATTCCAAGAAAGAAAGAAAAGCTAGAACAACCAATTATTATACCAAGAAACACAAGACTACCAGCTTGGTTTGAACCCACTAGAAGCAATCAAGCAAAAGAAATGGAAGTTATGATAAAGAACAGTATATGTAAGAAATTGTGAAAAAGGGTTATGAATGGAAGCATTGCGAGATTCAAAACTAGAGGTTCTTCCAGAAGGAGGAGAAGACTATGATAACAGCTTGTTCCCGTAAATCAGATATACCTCTATCTGAGCTATTATATCTCCTGCAGTATCCATGGATTGAAGTTTACATCAGTTGGTTGTAAAAGACTATTCTTCCCAATAGATCACTTGAGGAAGAAGCTTATGTAAAGCAATCTCAAGGTTTTGAGGTATACCAAAAAGAGACCCATGTATGCAGATATAAGAAGACCTTGTATGGATTCAAACGACTTGATGCAGAGTATCTCACATACAACAGAAGCGTGGTGAAAACTTTCTATGACAAAGATAGTGTATCAGAATAGTTACTCAGAAGACTGGGATGATGGATTGCTAATCCATGGCAAACTCTCATGATGACAGAAGAAGTGCTACTTGGATATGTTTCAGTTTGAGCCTTGCCACGATGTCATGAGCTAGCAGGAAACAA
>ML801856.1:0-13251 GCA_009831015.1 Picea engelmannii
CGCTTTGTCATGCATAAGTTTTATCAATTTCTGGATTGACTATAATCGGTTTTAAAAATGTTATGGTTTGATATATTTTCTATTTCTGGAATATGAATGGTATCTCTGTTTGATTCAATTATCTCCTGTGTGATACGATGAGTAGTCATTCTATGATAAGAAATTTTATGCTTAAAAGTAGTCATTCTACTTTAGGTTATTTCTTTTCTAGTGTTTTTAATCTTTTTTCCTCCCCTCTCATCTAAACTATCCCTTGTGCTATTGAAAGATGCTTCCTCCACCAGCCTACCACATCGGTTATGCCGATGGCGCCAGCCGTTGGACGCAAAATCTTGCTTCGGCTACTTGGGCTCTCTACACCCCCTCACATGAAATGCTACATTGAAGCGGCATATGTTTGGGGACATCAACCAAAAACCAAGCCGAATACACTGCGGTCATTGGCCTCCTGGCCGACACCCAGCGTCATCATATTCGTCACCTTAGCGTCTTCCTCGACTCTCAACTAGTCGTTCTCCAGCTCAACAATGTTTACCGTGTACGCGATCCGTGCCTCTTTCGCAAATACCTGCAGGTTAGGCTTTCATCTCGACATTTTGATTCCATTACATTTACACATATTCCAAGACAATTGAATCAAACAACAGATCAAATAGCTAACATGGTGTTAGATTTGCATATATCACATCAAGCTACACATACATAAACATCTCACAAATCCTGTCACAGCATATATATAGAATAGACATCATCAAAATCATTAGCAAAAACACATGTAGACAACATCAGGATCTCAAAACATGTATACTCATATATATATAAAGGCCCATCAGTCCATCTGAATGTTTACATACAAAAATACATGTATCCACAGGCCAATGAAGCACCTCAGTACAAAAAATGGGCTCACCAGCCTATATACAACAAAAATAAAGATGTACATCATACACCACTCAGGGTGCCTCTATCGCACCACCACCTGCAACTCCCTCGGGAGGAGGTGGTGGCCCAACACCACCTGCCCCAGGCAGTGGTGGACCACCCACAGGACCCTCCTGCCCCAGTGGAAGGTTCCCACTCGTCATCGCCGCAAGCACTGTTGCTCGCCACACTATGGCCCGCCATGGTGGCAGCACCCCCACACACTGCTCTAGGAAGCTCTCATCCTGGATAAGTGTCAACATGCCCTCAGGCACATCCTACAACACCGTCTCCAGACGACGGCGTATGTCATCAAAATCCACTCCAGCCACCGTCGGAGGAGCGTGTGATGGCCCCGCACCAGGGTCATCGAACCGGGGCCTCCTTGCTACCCTCTCGGGATTTGCTGGTCGCCCCGCGGCATCCTCCCGCCGACGTCTCTCTCCATGCAACAGTCTCTCCGACTCTCGATGAGCTGGCGCTCTCTGCATATTCACCTCGCGCCCGCAAGGTGACACATCTGCACATGCAAAAAGAAACAACAAAATATAGTATCAACATCTATATCATATACATATGGACTGCTATCTCACAAAACAATATACATCAAAACATGCACACCAATACTAAACATACCTCGATGGTCAAAAGCCTCCCCTGGAGGTAGCACCATGTCCGGGTCCCCCCAGAAGTCCACCCCAGAATAGGGGTACCGAAGTATAACCTATGGCATCTTCCACCATATCCCTACCGCCTCTGCTGAAAAGAAGTGGCCACCTTTACCACCACCGTGACGAAGAAAAATGGTAGACCACCACGTCAATCACGGCTCTCACACCCCCGACATCTCCAGTAACACCCTCGGGTGCAACATCGGCACCCTCTCTAAGAACCATGCCACTAGGATTGACCCAAATGAAAACTCTCCTGCACCTGTGGACTGACAGTGATCCAACTGTGCTACCATCCTTGCATGCAGCGTCAGTCCCCATGCAAACTGCTCACCAGCCACCACTCTCTCCAGCACCAACAGTTGGCCACCACTAATCTACTGGGTCGCAAGTGACCCATATATACGAACAATCATCGCCACTATACAACGATGTGATAGGGAGTCTATAGCACTAATGCTCACCACATTCCCAGACATAAAGTCCCGACCTGAGAAGTATCGCTGGCCAATCGTGACAAGGGATGTATCCCTAAATATCCCTGTACAGCCCCCCGTACCAACCCTGCCCAAAAATTTAAAACCTATTTCTATGCAGGATGATCAGACCACTAACCTGATACTCGCAAAATGTAAATCAGATTCCTTGTCCTCCCCTAATCTCCAAATCTCCTCTGAAAACTGCTCGTCCAGTCACTATTGCAGCAGGTACAAATGAGGTGGAAATGTGGGCCCTACAGCTATATATAGGCCTTTTGCCAAACTTCCACTCACCATTCCGGGAGCCCAAGGTGTCCATTTTTCAAACCGTCTTCAGCCACGGGATCAGCATCTCGCCATCTACATCATAGCCGTCCCTGGGTCACTTTTCATCTTGAGCCCCCGGGGTGCCCTTTTTTTTTATCATGGCCAGGTACGCACGCGCATTGTCACATTTATCTAATACATGCTCATATCTTTGATTCTCTTTAGATATTGTTCACTTTGGGTATTTGTTTCTCATATGTGTACGTACTTGCTCCTCATCCCTCGGCATCACCCCTTCAGGTATATACTCAGCACTAGCATGTAGTCTTTCCCGCTGTATCGCACTTTCATTTCCAATCACACCCTCTGATGTTTACCTCTAGGATCTCCATTCCCGGCTCTGCAGTACCCACGCCTCCATTTGCATCATCGGTACTGTCACCCGGTAGAATTATAACCCACATGAGTTGTCCCATTCATAGCACCATTTGCCACTTTTTGACACTCATGTTGTTCTTCATTACCCTTTAGGGATGGGATTCCTGATAGTCTTTCATCATGTTGCGAACCAACCACATACTTCTTCTCCTCATTTTGCTAGCTTTCCAAATGGACTCCCAGATTATCTCTTTACGGTTCTATTTTTTACCTGCACCTCCGCAGTATCATGAACCCTTCATTTCATCCACCATCAATTTTCCCATCTGCGAACCTATCTTCATTTCACCTACCTCATACAGAAACTCACCAATGGGGCCCCCACCCTTCATCAGTTTTCCAAAAAAATTATGCCCTACGTGGGCCACCCATATCACACTGGGGCACCCGTTTCTGTATTTGTACATTTCTCCCCAATTATTCGTTATTTATTGTACAAATGCATTTATTTCCAGTCATTACATTTTCTTTTGTCGTCACCGTTGGCGACTTGCTTCCTTTTGGCCACACGCAACCCATGTCACCCTTGGTTGGAGAATTACTTATCATCTACCCTTGCCAGCATTGTCCATATCTTCAGAGTACTCCACGGGTCACTTACCTCTACCCTCTGAATTTGTTCACCTTGTCCCGCCTCTGGCACAACTTATCACCGGTCTTGTCGTCCCCTTGACACTTGACCTTGTCACACGGTTGCGGCCACTCTTTATATCATACATCCTTCAACCAAGGGCAGTCTTGATTCTTCCCACTTTTTGACTTCGTCCATGTACCTCTTCCACTTCCTCACCTCAGTAGATTCCACAAAGCCCTTTGCTTCTGGGAGTCGCATTCCCCTTTTGTCGACATCAGCACAATTTTCTAGAAGGGAGATAGTATCGTGATTCTCATTTTCCATTTAATGAGAGATCTCGGACGGCACAGGGAGAAACACCATTGCTCCCTGTTGTCGTTGCCCCCCATAACATTCGATGCCAACACTTTCTCATGTTATGATGGGTCTTACTTTACGACTATTGCAGTTATTTCTATCATTTGCCAAAGACCTCTAAACTTGGTAGGGACATCAATGCCCGCATCATCGCCGATAATTATTTCCACGGTTATTGCCTATATATTCAGAGTATGTTCCTCTGCAGAATTGTTTTTTGCCTTTATCATCACCGCCCCCGAGGGCACTGTAGTTGTCTACACCAACACTTTAGTCATCTTTTTTCAGAGTTACATAACACGAGCATGGGGCATGCCCGCCTCGTTTGTACACAGTTTTGTATTTTTCGCACCTCATAGAAGGTCGGGTCCTACCAGTTCCTTTTTTCTCCAACGGATCGCTCTGAACGATCCCACTATTTCTCTATCTTCCAACAACATTCTCAGTAGAAGAAACATTGATGGATTTCGGCTATACATATGCTCCTAACCTCATCCATCAGGGGGCATCTGTTATCACTGAAATTTCGTCCGCACATGGCGACAAGAACTCAGCATCGTCAAACAACAATGAATTCATTCATGGCCTTGAATTAATCTCACAACATTCCAAAAAGGTAAAAAAACTATACAAAGTAGTGCAAAATTGAAGAGCGCTTTACAGAAGTTGGGCGCGTGCACACATGTGCGGAACATAAACGTAGAATGCACGCATAAGTGCACGATGCGCGGCTATTAGAGAAAAAAGCCGCGCACCTGCTAAACGGTGCATTTATGAATGTGTTCGGCCTCCCAACCACTTATGGTTCAGCTCCCAAGATGATTTGACTTCCAAATCCAGGCTGGATCCGAATGGTGGGCTGGTCAAAGACCTAATAATGCCCTAAATGGCCTCTTTTCACACTACAAAGGAGTTACACAATAACCCAATGCAATGCTATAAAAATCCATGAATGCACCTCATTCTCTCAAGGAATTTCATGTAATGTTATGCTGCCTATATTGTTTTAAGGACTCCATCCTTGACAAGAGCACATTGGCACCATTTCATTGAGAAATCCACCTCTCCATTGAGTGGATTTGCAAGGAGTTCTTTCATCACCATTTTCATTTTTCTTGTTGTAAGGAGAGCAAGCTTGTGAGGGTCCAAGAGCCTTCCCTTGGAGGAAGAAGGGACTCATAGTCCCCTTTCTTCTTGGTGCTTTGATTTCATCAATATATCAGCCTAAAAACATTGGTGACATGGGTCTTTTTGTGTTTGTTATCTCTATGTCCCTATGCTTATGATTTTTGTTTTTATTAGTTTAATTATTTCTTATAGTTTTGTTTGTCTTTCTCTAACTCTTTCCTCTACATATGTCATGCTCAGCAGGACCCAACTGGGCATGTAAGCACCTCTTATTTGCTCACCAAGGTGACGAAAAGGGTGCAACAACTAGGTTGTTGGAGAATTGCTCTAAGATGTTGTAATCTTTGGCATGACAGTTGGGGATTGGGAATTTTTCTCACCAGGACCTGTTCCTCTCTAATTGTACAACTCATTGGTGTTGAGAATTATCTCCAGTTCATCGATGTCATGAGAGGGAGTGCCTAAGGCATTGTCTCCATCTTCATTCAAAATAGTATTAATGAAATAATTGTTGAAACCAACAACCAATAGATTTTCTACAAAAATACCTCTAGGGTTGAACCCTTTTATTTTTTTAGCATATTTTAAATTGAGGTTTTGGAAGTGGCCCGCAAATTCATCAATATTGTTCATATTTATGAATATGAAATCCCTGACTTTCCAAGGAAGAGGTATGAATTTATTTTTTCTCTTTTCATGGAAAAAATGCAACCGGTAATTGTATTGCCTTGCTATTTCAACAACAAACAAATTTGTCAGATATGTAGCACCAAAGGAAGGAAGGATTTTCCTTGGATCCAAAAATCCTTATAACATTATAATTTTCCATCTGTTCTAGTGTCCCCTTCCTATCCAGGAACTTACTCACCTAGTCAGAAATATGTTCCATGTTCTTTAAAAACAACAAATATTTAAAAACTAAGAAAAATCATTAAAAACTTGATAAAAATGTTGGGAGGCCTTGTGCCTCCACAATGTTTGATACCATAAGTTATTGGGTTGAATTCACAGTTTACCTTCTTTCACAAAGATAATCTCGAGAACTAACAACAATGCGCTATCGCAAAAACCAAATAAGATGACATAAATAATTTCTTCTCCTTCTTGTATTGCTCCAATTGGGAAGAGATTCCAATGGAAATCAACTTACCCCAATCAAATATGGCCTGTTCTTTGACCATAAAATATATAATGTAAATAATCATCCAGGAGATGTTGGTCATGGTTTCCTGTCCTATTATCCTCGTAAAAATCTATGCAATTTTGTGAAAGGGATTTTTAAATGAGCCAACCTGAAATCTTGTTATGTCCTCAGGGATGACCGTTGGGTTCTCTAGGAATTCAGGTAAGAGGTCCAGTCCATTGTCATTATTTTTAAGAACTCCCTACAATATTCACCTTTGAAGGTGAGCATTGGCTTGGGAAGCCTCAACATCTTACGAAAAACCTAAGGTGACAGAGAGACAGGGGAATGGTCTTGCAACTGAATTTTCAATTGGCTTGGAATATATGTCTCAGCACACCAGGTGACCAACTCCTTACAATAAAAGAATTCCAGGAAAAAACCCACATGCGTAATTTCATACATCTAGATTATTTCCTTCTGGGAAGAAGAGGATGAATAACAGGAATATGCCCTGGACCACTAAAAAATTTGATCCTCGTGCCAAAAAATATTAAGCGTATCTTCATAGAACTATTTTTAAGTTTCTTCCATAAGTCAACAAGAACGCTCCCTTTCCCCAAATTATGTCAGGAATGAGTGTTGGAGGGAGATGATATAATCCTCCGTAAATCTTGTTTTAATGTGTTTTAATAGGAGATCTCCTCGATCCTTTGACTTATTAATGACCATCCTTTCGAACTTGTATGGTAAGTTATAAACTTTAAAATCATAGTAAATGTGCATTGGCAAGGTTGTGAGGGTGGCGGGGACGGACGGGGGAAATATGTGATATATGATTTTTGTGAACCTGGGAACTCGTGAACCTGAGAGCCTGCGGTGGTAAGAGGTGCAAAATTGGCTAAGTATGGGATGGTGCAGTGTTCAGATGGTCTCATGTAGGAGGAATGAAACTTCAGAAGTTCTTGGAGTCTGAGGATCAAAATGTATATCATGGAACTCTTTGGTACAATGTGTTTATCACACAACACGGGAACATGAAAGTTCGATCTCGTCAACCAAGGAACCTGCAATCATAGAATTGGCTAAGTATGGGAGAAAACGACGGTCAGTCGAACTCACAATGTGAAACTGTAGATAGAGGTGATAAGTTTTAAATCCTCCGACCTGAGAACCCGCGGTCTAAAAATGTGACTAAGTGTTAGAACTAGAAAGGTATATTAAGAGGGGGAAAAGAAAAGGGAAAAACGGGTAAGTGCAAAAGAGGGAAAAGAAATGGAGAAAATAATTCGGAAGAATAGAAAAGGGGAGGCAATATTTTAGAAGAGATAAATGACCTAAAAAAGAGTGTCTAATTATTGTTGACAATCCTCATTCCACTGAAATATGGTGTCCTTCTTTAGCAATTTTTCCATTGGTGCAGTAATCTGCGCATACCCCTTTATAAACTTCATGTAGTAGAATGTATGTCCTAGTGTGGCTCTTAAATGTAGCACTGACTTTGGTGGTGGTAGATTAACATTGAATGCAATCTTAGCAAGGTCAGCCAGTAAGCCTTTTTTTCACACTATATGTCCCAACAAAATCCAAAAAGGTGTACGAAAAATGCATTTCTTGATGTTTAATGATATCTGACATTGCCTGCATATTTCCAACATTAGTATTAAAACTTATACATGGTATTTTAAAAGACTATACACAGTTCAGTCATCTAGTTATACTTCTAGAAACTGATGTTTGAATTCCTTAAGATAAACTATGACTACCCTTGAAAAGATCATTACCTCATTCTTCAATCCAAAGGGCATGACTATATATTGGTAGGATCCCCATTCTATAGAAAAAGTAGTCTTATACATGTCATTTTGAGCTATTTTGATATAATGGTATCTGAGAATCCATCTGTGAATGAAAATGTGTCTAACTCCAGAGATGGACCTTCCACGTCTCTCTCTCCTTTAATCTCTTTGATTTTAATGTTGTGTGGATCATCTTCATATGGTGCTTCCTCTTCGACATGATAACATGAGAGTAGCTCTTTGATTATGTTTCTATTCTATTGTTGATATTCTATTATGATTTTGACCTCATGTTCATCAAAAAATATCACTCCACTTATCAGCTTCATCATTGAATCAATGTTGGGGTTCTCATTCTTGAATGAGAAGGTTACTACAAAATTATGTTGTAATCCTATCCATTATGTAGTGCCTCTACGCATCTCCTAGTATATGTACCAGTTCCTTGGGATCCCTTCTAATGTATGAATAAAGTGATAAGGCCATTCCTGTGGTGGTGTCATCCTCCATTGTGTTCTGCACTTTTCCCAGTGTTTAACTAGTGTTCCTTTCCCATCATACTTTTTTACTGTATTACTCCCTTGTTCTGAACTAAATCTAATGAGCAGTAGTCATTTACATTGATACCAATCCTATATTGTTTATTTGTGTGCACCCCACCATATTGCAGGTATTTCCTTGCGTGCAACATCTAGGGCTAAGAGCCTCTTATTTTCCAACACTTCCTCTTCATATTTTGTCAAGAATTCCTCTAAGTCATTTAGCCTGTGAAAACTGGGAGGTTATCTTATCTCTATACCAACCCACATTATTTCACAGTCTATTCTTGTGCACCTCCTTGTGGAGACTTCATGTAGTCTCTGTTGCCAATTCTCTAGCCTTGTATCTGAGTCTGAAGCACACAATGTAATGCTTCTATAGCCGAGTATCCCATCTATAGTTGGGTTGACATAGTCTTCTTATTGCGTAGTGGTTCTATACAACTAGTTTATTTCTACTAGATCCAAACAAGTTGCCTCTACGAACTTTTCTCCTTCTAAACGATCCAATGGTGCAATGACTCTATATTCACCTGATTCAAAAGTCATTTTCCTTGTCTTCGGGTTTATTATATCATGGTTATCAAATTCCCAATCCAATCAAAGTAATGTTGGGTAAGGTGTTGTGCCATCTACTATCTCTATTACTTCAAAATCTTCCATAGTGTGCACTCCATCCAAATATATTGTCACACCTTTAATCCTTCCAATTGGTAACACTTTGTGTTGATTTGCTAGTTTCAATTGGACAGGTGAATATCCTAATGTGGTTTTTCCCATACACTTCCATTTATTCTTAGGCAAGACATTTACTTCAGAGCCTAAATCCAATATAATATCCCCCATGTTGAAATCCCAAATGTTGGCATTTAGTCTAAATTGTCTACTTGTCCTTCTTCTTGTATGGAGATGATTGACTATTTTCTACTCTCACTTCCCTTCTACCTCTGTGTTGCATCTTTATACCAAATTTTGTAATACCTTAACATATGATTGATCATGCAATAACTTAACACAAGATTGCAGAAAAGTCTTTATGGTACTTACTTTATCTAAAGGTTGTCCTTTACTAGTATGGTCCATTGAAGATGACATCTTGTACATTGGTGGGTCCTGCATTTACTGCGAAACTATTGTAGACACCACATTTTGCTTGATAAATGCATGTATATCCTCCTTAAATGTTTCCTTTTCCTTCCACGTGTCAAACTTCTTTTTTGGCTCAATATTATTCTTTACCCACTGGTGTTGAGTTGGATCTTGTTTTTTTGCATCAAAAATTGTCTTGGATCCTCATCGAGTGACTATATTGATGTTTTTCCCATCATCTATGGCATCTGTAGAAATCCACTGGACATTCTAGTTGTTCTAGTTCCTTTTTTTCTGGACCTTTCCCAATACTATTGGGAAACCTTCTATGTCATGGTCTATTGCGTGAAAATACATACATGTCACCAGTTGAAGTGGACAATCCATTTCATAATTTCATCATTGTTGGAAGTTGTGGCACACTACTAGTCCTCTACCTCATCCAAATCATCCTCTTCCTCTTCCTCCACCTCTATATCCACCTCAATCTCCTCATGATGCATTGTATTAGGGTACGTGGTTATATTGCATGGGGTTATACTATGTTTATGAATTGTTGTACTGCAACTACGCATTGTTGTATGGTGGTGGAACCTGGATGAAATGAGGTGTAGCTTGTCATGTCATCATTTCTTCTTGCACCCTGTAAGTGTCTGAATTTATTTCTCTCACTAGTTCCAACATTCTACAATCCTTACCATCATGACCCACTAATTTGAAAAAATTGCAATATGATATTTTTGGTATTTCCTTATACTTTTGCATCATCAAACAATGATATGGATCATCCCCATGCATCTTATAAATATAATACCATGGTCCTCCTATTGGAAATGGGTTTGGCACCCATGTTTCCATGTATTGCGTAAAAGTTGGACATTATTTCTTGTGATGTCCTTCTTTTCTGCATAACATACACCAAACAACTTATCTTTTCTCTTTTCCCTTATTCTGGTTAAGTTGAAATGTTAGATTCTTCAAATCCTCCTTCAACTCCTCTATTATTGGATCTGTCTGTTGATATTGGTTTTCTTCCAGTTGTAAGGATTTCTGCAGATCCTCTTCCTGAGTTTGGAACTTATGTTTTCTCAAGGGATACTTCAAGTGTGTTAAAAGTGAGTTCACAAATAAGTTCCTATGTTGCATGTCAATAATTTTATATTTTAACTTGCATTTCAAATGTTTGAACCTCTAATCAGTATCCCAAACAGAATTACCCGGCTTCTTCCTGATTTCAATCATTTCATTCATGTACTAGTCTTCTGATCTTGGCTTCTAAAAATCATTTACCAATAGTTTTTTCACATCTACGATAGTCTTTGGTACTCTTTGTGGACTATTCACATCTAGGGTCATGTACTAGTCCAACGTACGATCTCTTATTGTGATAGCTAACTGTGCAAGCTTTCAAATTTGTGTTCTTGTTTGTGATATTCTTTTCTTCCCAGATCTTCTTATAGATGAATAAATGCTTTTCAAGGTCCTCTGATGCCTCTATTCGAAATTCAGGTAATCTAATCATGGGATCATGTTTTTCCATTTTTAACTGTGTTGAACTACTGCATCCATGCAATGTGGATAATTGACTGTTACTTCCTAAAATTTCTCCCCCAGCTGATTTTCCTTTATTGGATCCCTATCCTATTATTCTTCTTCCACTGAAATCTGATTGTTTAAATGTAGGTGTTCTTTCGGGTGTATTAGTCACACATGGGGTCATAGGTTCCACACTTATGATGATCTGGATTAGAGTTATACCTTATGTTCCTGTCCCTAGACTTGTTTTTTTCCTTTCATATGGTGTGCCCAATATTTCCTCAATCTTCTCCACATCTCAGAGATCCTCTAGCTCTTCTTCATCGCTCGTCAATCCCTCCTTGTTGAATATGGATCTCTTCTTGTTATTAATCTTATATTGGTAAGGTATTCCACTGTGCTTTTTTCCATATATTTTCATTATCTACTTTATCTAGTCCTTTTCCATCATGATTGGCTCCATGGTCTCCTTATTTCCCTTATCCATCTCCTTGTCCATATCTCAACCTCCTATCAATGCTTTCCCCCCTTCCCCCATGCACATAGGGAAGTTTAGTTTTCCAATTCCATGGTAATCACATCGTTGTCATACAATAAAATATTGATTGAAGTATACAACAATATGATGTACCAACCTCTGGGTGCCTTTATAAAATCCCGCTCTGCTACAGTGTAGTACTTTGCGATATCTACTACAAATTTGGTGATAAACCTTGCAACAATACTGTCTAACCAGGAATCTAATTCATGTGTGAATTTTTTATGAACTTGTTGTAACTACGCGATCTCCAGAGGATTCCACTCTAGATGTTTGATCTGAATTGTAGGGTGGTTTTCCTTTAACCTCAATAACTACTCCTACAACAATTTCCAGAACGCACATAAAAATACCTCATACAAGTCGCTAAACAGATATTTGTCGAGACATTTTTGTGGTGTTAACTTATGGTTTCTGTTGTATTTCTTTGCAAACTCAAGTTCATTTGTTCTCAACCATCTTTCAATCTCCAGCTTTGTTAGATTCCATGGCCTGAACATTCCTTTCTATACTTTCATTCTCCACATTTTTCTTCCACATATTTTTTCCACTCAATCTATGCAGTTCCAGTCGACAAAGGAACCATTTTTTGGTTACTTCTTTAACTGACCCAACTCTAATCTCAAACAAGTTTCTAAAAAACCCCTCAAAACTATCGAACCTCCTGGTAAACCAGAAGGAAACACTGCACACAGGGTGCACAACACAGTCTCACCCGAGATAGATTTTATGGGGGATTGCAAACTCAGTTGTTTGTAGTCTAGGAATGAGTGGGGATTATGGTTGGCTTATTTTCCTTATGCATTATTCTAATAATTCATATACTTCTACAATTAATTAATATTTAAACCTATGCATGCATGTTGATATAACTATTTTAACCATTCATTCTTGAGCTAATGATTAAGAGAAAAGTAAATCATTTATTAACAATAACATAACACACAAGGTTTATCTTGGTTCACCCCCTCCTGGGGCTACATCCACAAATATCTAGCCTCTCTTCTCTTTTATTTATTATGCTGCAAAATCTTGCACTACGTGAAATAAATATTCAATATTACAATCCAAATGAGGGTAAGTACCCTCTATGAAGTTGATTAGATCAGACCAGGATCCTCAGCCTGCGACCTAACACTCAAGAACTAGCATATTCAACTCTACTACAAGAATCATAACAAACTTTCTTACAATTATCCACTAAACTCTTGAACCTACTAAACAACCCAATCTAGATCTCCTAGGCCCTTATTTATACTACTTTATAGCCTTATAGCCATTACAATATTTTTCAAAAACCCTAACCCTAACATAGTTAGGTTTGTCTGCATGCGTGTCATGTTGTTTTTCATTCATTTTCTGCATGTTTCTTTCCTTCCACCCGTTGCACACACTCCAAAAATAGGTTTTTCTCTTAAAACATGGGCATGTTCCCAAAACAGATCTTTCTCCCAAAAATAGGTTTTCACCTAAAATACACTTTATTCCCAAACCAGGCCCGCGCCCAACAGGTGTGCCCACTAATGGATGTCATGTTCGTCCTTTGTTTCAATTAATGCAACTATGGTTAAGTTGTATTCATGATGGATGCAAAGTTTGGGGGAGTTTCATATTTTGTTTGGAAAGGGTTATTTAACACTGACTAGATATATGATAAACTCTTAGGATCAGGTTTCTGTGTTGCTTCAACCTCTAACAATTAATATTAAGTACAATAAGGTTTTGAAATTTATAATTTTGTTGTTTAACATTATGGATTCTGTATATATATATATATATATATATATATATA
>ML801856.1:13316-35496 GCA_009831015.1 Picea engelmannii
CACACACACACACAATTAGTTTTTTATTTACAGGCATCTAGGGTAATCATATACCTCCTCTAGAGACTGAATCCAATGGTTTGGTTTTGTTGACTGGATATTATGCCTTGAATTATACAAAATATATTTGAATTTATATTTTTATTTGCAGGAAGCTATGGTGATAATATACCTCTGTCTCGACTTGAATCCAATGGTTCGGTTTTACCGACTGGATATTATGCCTGGCATTTTACAGGATGTGGATTCAATCCCCCATCTAAAAACATGCATTGAAGATAAAAAAAATTATCCAATGGAGTTACATTGGACTCAAGATGTGCATTGAATGAATGGAAATATGATAGAATAGTTGGGTATGGGTAGAGAAGTATCTTCATTACCTAAATTGGATTATAAGTCATCTCTTAAATGTAACTTAATTTTTTTTAACTTTTGTTTTAGATAAATATTGGGCTTGAAGAATACAAATGGCGGTAATTATATGCATAAGATCATTAAGGAAATGAAAGGTTCTAAAAATGTTAAATATAATTTACATATGTGTTTTGTGGACTGGGAAAATAAACACTATACGTCCCAGCCCCTTCACAACGATCCATACCAATTAACACAAAAAATATGAGTAAGGCATCATTGTTTCCCTTTTCCTGTTGATTAAGGCTAGTTGTCATTGATGTCAACCCTTGAAGAAATCTCCGTAGCACAAAGGTTGGGTAATGAACCCAATATTGTTTGATGTAAAGATGTCTCGTTATTGTCTTTTCATGGTTGATAATAAGTAGAAATGGATGAACTCCAAAGTGGTCCCCTTATGGTGAAATCCCTCATAGGAGAATGCTTTGTGGATTGAGTTATCCTAGAAGTATGGTTAGAGAACCCATGCTTATTTGTGGAATAATGAGATGAATTTCAGTGAATTTTTCATTGAAACTATCCTAGATGGATAGTTCTTGTCATTCCATTTCTGGTGGTATGTGTAACGTCACATGACTCCTCACGGTTAGAGAGTTATGGCCATGAGAAGTTGGAGAACCCAAGTTTGGATAATGGACCCAAGTTTGTTTGATGGATAGTGGTATGAGTTTTGATATATTTTCACGTAATACAATTTTATATGGATGGTAAATGTCGTTCCATTTCTGGTGGTATGTGGAACTTCACATAAATCCTCACGGTTTGAGACTTATGGCCTTACGAAGTTGGAGGACCCTCTTATGTCATCTAGAAGCCCCAAAAGGTCAAAGTAGTCAAAGTGGTTTAAGATATTTTAGAAGGTAAATAATAAAGTGAATTGATGAGTGTACTATAATTCAAATTGAATACAAAATAAATTATTTAAATAATAAATTTAAAGGAGAAATTAGAACTGGGTCAACCCTAAAATAAGGAAAGTGGGCAAAGTGACCCAGAAGATGTTTTTAAGGAAGCTACTTGGAGAGTATAAATAAGAGGAAAGGCTCTCTCATTTTAGATACACTTGAGAATATTGAATACCTATGGGTTTCTGAGGTAACCAAAGGATATCTAAGTCAAATTTTTGAGGGAAGGTGAAGAAAAGAAGATCATAATTCAAGGAAGGATAAATTCTTTTGATGATGCTTTCTAAGTTATGTTATTTACAGGGCATATCACAATTTTCACAATAATTGTGTTTTTATAATGCTTCAAACCGTGAAATTTTTACGACATTGAGAAAACATATCCAAGTATCTATGGTAAAAAATTCATCTTGTGGTTCGCTTTATTTTTGGAGTTACACTCTGTGAAAAATAGGGTTTGTGGCTAGTCCTTAAACTAGTCAAAAACAGGTGTTTCGGGTAAAAACGTCATAACGTCTTCATAATGGATCAAAATTTAGTAAGACAAAATGTGTTGGTTATATTAGAGTATTTAGTATTATGCATAATAGTTTTAGATCTATTCAAAAAATATTCCATGCGGGGTATGCTCTACAAGGACGCTCTCTAGAATAAGCCAGATTTTAGCAAGGTATGTCATTTTTTCTATAACTACTTTTCTAAGAGGTTCCAAGTAGTGACACCTGGAGTAATTGTATAAAATACATTGAATAACTTCGTGTATAATTTTTGGATCTTTATTCATTACAGGTACAAAGTTATAATTATTTCAAGTTAGGGTTGTTGACTAATCCAAAACTAGTCATGTGAGACTAAAGAAAAGTTTGATGTAAATGCTAGTCTCTTGTTGTTTAAAGTTAAGGAAAGTTTGCAGGTATGTGATCATATACACCAGGTCTATTATAGATTTATAAATCATATCTGTATGATGAAATTGATGAGGGCTTTTCGTTGAGGTACAAGTTGGGTACATGGTTGAGATAAGTAGTTGATGAATTGGCAAATACATGAGGTGTATAGTTGATGATGTTGGTACATATTGACGAGTCATAGTTGATGAGTAGTTGACACATTATTGGTACATACTTGGTACATGGTTGGTTTCACTTTTTTATTGTACAGGTTGATTACAAATTGTTTGGTACAAGTTGGTGCATGGTTGAGGCATGGTTGATGCACTTGTTTATGGTACAGGTTGATTACAGGTTGAGGTACAGGTTGATGCATGGTTCAGGTTTATTGGTATAGGTTTAGAGTGGTATATCTCACAGTGATAGTGTGAGAGTGGTTCCATCATTCTACTTCTACTTCAAGGCAGTTGGATGGGGAAAGGACAGGTGGTTGTAGCCACCTTCTAGTTGTAGCGAGAGAATTGGGGAGTTGGAGCTTTCCTCAGGTTGAATCCTAAGAAACTAGGGGGTTGGAGCCTCCTTCCAGTTGCAGTTGGAAAACATAGGAAGTTGGTGCTTCCAATGAATGTAATTCTTCAAGACATATAAGAAAAGCATTATGTGGTTTTCTCCTTATTTGGGTTTCCACATAAAACACTGGTGTATTGTGTATGTGTGTGATTGTTCATTTCTTATTGCTCATTATTGGACAATAATTCTACATTAATATAACACTTGGATTATTTGAAGAAAAAAGATTATAATTACACTATTACTTATTCACCCCCCCCTCTCAATAATCCAACAATTGGTATCAGAGAAGGTTCCTTCAGAAATCAGTTTAACCACTGAAAGGTAGATCATGGAGAGTACCAATTTGTATAAAAATGGAATACCAAAGTTTGATGGACATAAGTATGATTTTTGGAGCATAAGGATGAAAACATATATACAGGCATGGATTTCAAGTTTGGCAATCAATTGTAGATAGATACACAGCACCAACAGTTCCACCAACAAATGACAAAGCAGTGAAACTCAGTGAGAATAATTCCAAAGACAAAAATGCACTTTTGAATGGTCTCAGTGATACGGTATTCACCAAAGTTGTACATTGTAAATCCACTAAAGAGATTTGGGACAAGCTTCGAAATATTTATGAAGGAGATACAAAAGTCAAAGAAGCAAAGATTCAAACTTACAGAGGTCAGTTCGAACAACTAAAAATGAAGGAAGATGAGAATATTAGAGCCTACTTCTTACGAGTCGATGAAACAGTGAATGAAAACATAGGATTGGGAGAAGAAATCGAAGAATCTGTAATTTTTCAAAATGTACTAACATCTCTTCCTTTGAGATTTAAACCTAAGATATCAACACTAGAAGAAATATAGGATCTAAACTCAATAAGAATGGACGAACTACATGGAATATTCACAGCATATGAAATGAGAAATGAACAGGAAAATCTAGATGTAAAAGAAGCAACCTTCAAAGCATCCAAAAGATCAAATAAAAATAAAAAGGAACAAGACAAATATAGCAGTAGCAGTGACGTCTCAGAAGATCATGAAGAAGTGGCCAACTTCATCAAAAGATTGAACAAGGCAACCAACAGTAGGTATAGAGGTAAGCTTCCTTTAATTTGTTTTAACTGTGATGGTATTGGTCATATTTCTAACAAATGTCCTCATAATAAAAAGAAAAATAATGAAGGTTACTCAAAAGGAAAACACACATATAAAGGAAAAAGAACTACAAAGAAAGTTTTCAAGAAAAGTGTATGCACCAAAGAATACATCTCATCATCAGATGAAGATGAAGTCAGTGACAGTGAGACGGGAACAGTTCTATTCATGGTAGTAAAAAACTCTGACAAAGAAGACTCTGAAGAAGAATATGAAGAAGTCGAAGAAGAAATAGAAGAAGCAGAAGTTGACTATCGAGAAGAATTAATGTGTTCCATGGAAGTTATTAGAAGAAAAAAGAAGAAAAAAAAGAAACTACAAGAAGAACTAGACAAGAAAAAGGATACTCGAGAACTGGAACAAAATGATCAAAAAATTGAAGGTTCAAATAGAAGAATATAAAATAATTGATTAAGCACTCAAAGAAAATCTAGAAGAAAATGATAGGATCATTGTAAACTTGGAATCATAGATTGTCGCACTAAGAAAGGATATTCAAAATAAAAATATGTAGAATAGCTCAAAATTTATGGATGACATTATCAGTAGTCAAAAATCTCATCTTGACAAGTCCAGAATTGGATACAATCAAAGAGAAAAGGGATCAAGCTCCAAAACAACAGAGCAAGAAACATATCCAAAAAGTTATGAAAAAACAATCAAAGGGGATAGGAAGATTACAGGGACACTCGTCCACCAAGAAGATTCATATTTCATAATCAACAACAGACAGATAGACCTCAAGAAGGAGAAGGATTCATAAGAGCACCTCCTTTTAGAAGATCTTCAACTCCCAAGTATCAAACTATATTTTTTGGTTTATGTTATGCATGTAATAACTTTTGATATAAAGTTGTGAATTGCAGAGCTAACAACAGGAACAATAACAACTTTGAGAGTCATACACAAAAGGATTATTCAAGAAGACTTAGTGAAACATGGAGAAGAAGTTACAATAGGTTTGAATCTTTGAGAACTGAAGTGGAATGTTACAAATTTAACAATTTTGGACACATGGCCAAAGATTGTAGAATGACAGTCCTTCCTAAAGATCCTCAACAGAATAACAACAGTCACAAATAGGAACCTCAGAAAACGACATGGATAAGAAAGCAAGATCAGTATAGTAATGAATAATGCACAATTGCTCTAACAACTAAGCATAAGAAACGTGAATGGTATGTTGACAGTGGATGTTCAAAACACATGACAGGTGATAGAGACAAGTTTCTTACATTATGAAAGGAAGGAGATGGAATAGTCTCCTTCGGAAATGATGATTCAACCAAAATCATTGGAAAAGGCACAATCCGAATTGGGAATAAGAATGAAAAGGAAGAAAATGTTCTTCTAGTTGAAGATATGAAACATAATATTCTAAATGTGAATAAAATGTGTGACCAAGGTCATAAAGTTGCTTTCGATTCACAAAAGTGTGAGATAAGAAAATAAGGTTCAAGGAAATTGGTCGCTACAGCTGCAAGAACTTCAAGAAACATATATGTGTTAAGTGAAATTGGAAACAAAAAGTGTTGTCTAGGAAAGGAATATGAAATTTGGCTATGGCATAGAAGAATGGGGCACATACATTTTGATAACCTTGTCAAAGTCAGCAAAAGAAAAGCAGTCAGAGAAATGCCCTAGATCATGAAACCAACCAACACTTTATGCAAGCATTGTCAACAAGGAAAGAAAAAACAGACCAGGTTTAAATCAAAGGAATATTCAATGACAAGACCAATGAAAATTGTTCATACTGATCTAGTTGGACCAACTAAAACAAATGGATTAAAAGGTGAGAAATACTTCATGTTACTAGTTGATCATTATACAAGAATGACTGCAGTTTGTTTTCTCAAGAATAGGTCAAAAGATTTTGAAAACTTCAAGATCTACAAGGAAATGGTTGAAATGAAATGGATTCAAAAATAAAATGCTTGAGATCTAATAATGGAGGAGAGTTCACTGCAAAGGAATTTATGGACTACTGTAGAAATCATGGAATAAAAAGACAATTCTTTGTTGCTAGGACACCTCAACATAATGGAGTTGTTGAAAGAAATAACAGGACAATACAAGAAATGGATCGAACAATGTTAATGGATTCAAAATTGATAGATATTTTTTGGACACATGTAGTGCATACAACAGTTCATATTCAAAACAAAGTAATGCTTAGAAACAACACTGACAAAACTCCTTACAAACTATGGAAAGAAAGACTAGAAAATGTAAAGCACTTCAGAGTTTTTGGAAGTAAATGTTATATCAAAAGAGAAGATGGTGGAATGGTAAAGTTTGAATCTCATGTGGAAAAAGGAGTACTTGTTGGTTACTCAAGTACAAGGAAAGAATACAAGTGTTACAATCTAATATTGAACAAAGTTGTGGAAAGCATCAATGTAACAAATGATGAAACAAGCAGACCAAAATCAAAGGAAGAAAATGAATCAATGAAACAACCCTTAGAAGAAGAAGCAGAAGATGAAAAGGAAGTAGAAGAGGAAGATGAAGAGAATCTGACAGAAGCAAAAAATAAAGTTCAACAAGTGTCTCCAAAGACACCCAGTAAACGAGTACAGAAGAATCATCCTTCAAATCAGATTATCAGAAACAAAGATGCAGGAGTTGAGACTAGAAGAAGAATCCATTCACCAGAACAAACACACCTAGCACTCTTATCTACAATTGAACCAAACATTTTTGAAGAATCCGGAAAGGATGAATCTTGAAATAAGACCATGGATGAAGAATTGGATCAAATAGAGAAAAATGACACTTGGGAACTGGTTCCAAGACCACAGAATAAGAATGTGATCGGCACAAAGTGGGTCTTCAGGAATAAATTGAATGAAGATGGACATATTACAAGGAACAAAGATATATTGGTATGCAAAGGATATGCACATGTTGAAGGAATCAACTTTGAAGAGACATTTTTCCCATTTGCCAAAATGGAAGCAATCAGTTTGCTTTAAGCTTATGCATGCTCTAAAAATATTAAAATGTATCAAATGGACGTAAAATCAACTTTTCTGAATGGGAAACTTGAAGAAGAAGTTTACATTGAACAACCAAAAGGATTTTAGTTGTCAGAAAATGCAAATTATGTGTGTAAATTAAAGAATGTCTCATATGGTCTAAAATAGGCTCCTAGAGCATGGTACTCTAGACTGGATAAGTATCTGCAATAGGCAGGGTTCAGAAAAGGAAGTGCAGAAAACAACCTCTACAACAAGGTAAGTCAAGGTAATATTTTATTAATTGAAGTTTATATTGATGATATTATTTTTGGTAGTGATGATGACAGGTTAAGCCAGAAATTTGTAAAAGATATGCATAATGAATTTGAAATGTTGTTACTTGGAGGAATATCCTTCTTTCTAAGACTTTAGATATGCCAAAGGAACCAAGGAATTTTTATTTCTCAAACCAAGTATATCAGAGAAATGCTAAAAAGGTTCGGTATGGAAGATTGCAAACCAGTTATCACTCTCATGCAAACCAATTGCAAGTTGAGAAAAGATGATGATTTGAAGTCTACAAATCAGAGGCAATACAGGTCAATGATTGGAAGCCTAATATATGTGATAGTATCCAGACCATATGTAATGCAGGTAGTTGGACAAGTGGCACGATTTCAAGCAGCACCAAAGGAATCACATGTATTAGCAGTGAAAAGGATTTTCATATATCTCAAAGAAACATAAGAGTTTGGATTATGGTATCCAAAAGGAAAGGATCTATCACTTGTTGCCTACACAGATGCAGATTGGGTAGGATGTATTGATGACCAACAAAGCACCAGTGGAGAAAAATTATACTTGGGTGAGTGTTTAGTATCATGGCTAAGCAAGAAACAATCATCGGTATCCTTATCTATAGTCGAGGCAGTGTACATTTCAACAGCATAATGTTGTACATAGGTTCTTTGGATGAAACAAACTCTGACAGATATACATGTTGAGTATGATGAGCCCATTCCAATATATTGTGATATTACAAGTTCCATTAGTATCTAAAAGAATCTGGTGATGCACTCCAAGGCAAAGCACATTCCAATCAAGTATCACTTTTTACGGGAACAAGTTGCAGAAAAGAACATCAGAGTTGAGTATGTGGGCACAAAAGAACAAGTGGCAGACATCTTTACAAAACCACTTCTACAGGAAGCCTTTGAGTATCTTCACCAGAGACTCATATTTATTTATACTCCAAAATGAATTCTTATCTTATATGTCTTATATGTACACGAGGAAGCACCATAAGAAGACAATTCAGTCAGGGGGAGCAGCCCCAGATGGAAAGATACTTTGTCATTGATGACAAAGGGGGAGAGATTTATCAGATGTAGAGGACAGAGGCATGGTTCCATGGGGAGAATATTTATCATATGCAAAGGACAGAGGCATGGTTCCAGGGGGAGCCTGAGTGATATGATTTCAGTATTACATCAGAGTGTTTCCATCAATGCCAAAGGGGGAGATTGTTGATTAAGTTTGATTGTCATTGATGTCAACCCTTGAAGAAAGCCCCGTAGCACAAAGGTTGGGTAATGGACCCAATATTGTTTGATGTAAATATGACTTGTTATTGTCTTTTCATGGTTGATAATAAGTAGAAATGGATGCACTCCAAAGTGGTCCCCTTATGGTGAAATCCCTCACGGGAAGACGCTTTGCAGATTGAGTTATCCTGGAAGTATGGATAAAGAAACCATGCTTATTTATGGAATAATGAGATGGATGTCATTTAATTTTTCATTGAAACTATCCTATATGGATATTTCTTGTCATGCCATTTTCGGTGGTATGTGGAACGCCACATAACTCCTCACGGTTAGAGAGTTATGGCCATGAGAAGTTGGAGAACCCAGGTTTGGGTAATGAACCCAAGTTTGTTTGATGGATAATGGTATGATTTTTTATATTTTTTAAAGTAATACTATTCTATATGGATGTTACATTTCATTCCATTTCTAGTGGTATGTGGAACATCACATAAATCCTCACGGTTTGAGAGTTATGGCCTTATGAAGTTGGAGGACCCTCTTATGTCATCTAGAAGCCCCAAAAGGTCAAAGTAGTCAAAGTGGTTTAAGATATTTTAGAAGGTAAATAATAAAGTGAATTGATGAATTTACTACAATTCAAAGTTAATATAAAATAGATTATTTAAACAATAAATTTAATGGAGAAATTAGAAGTGGGTTAACCCTAAAATAAGGAAAGTGGGCAAAGTGACCTAGAAGATGTTTTTAAGGAAGCTACTTGGAGAATATAAATAAGAGGCAAGGATCTCTCATTTTAGATGCACTTGAGAATATTGAATACCTATAGGTGTCTAAGGTAACCAAAGGATATCTAAGCCAAATTTCTGAGGGAAGGTGAAGAAAAGAAGGCCGGAATTCAAGGAAGGATAAATTCTTTTGATGATGCTTTCTAAGGTATGTTATTTACAGGTCGTATCACCATTTTCGCAATAATGTTTTTTGTAGAATGATTCAGACCTTCAAATTTCTACTCCATTTAGGAAAAATATCCAAGTATATGTGGTAAAAAATTCATCTTGTGGGTCATTTTTTTTTGGCGTTACACTTCGTGGAAAATAGAGTTTATGGCTAGTCCTTAAACTAGTCAAAAACATGTGTTTCGAGTAAAAACGTCATAACTTCTTCATAACAGATCCAAATTCAGTAAGACAAAATGTGTTAGTTATAGTACAATATTTAGTATGTTGTGTAACATTTTCAGATCGATTCAACAAATATTCCGTGCGGGGCATGCTCTACAATGTCTCTCTCTAAAATAAGCCAAAATTCAACAAGGTATGTCATTTTTTCTATAACTAATTTTATGAGAGGTTACAAGTAGTGAGACCTAGATAAATTGCATAAAACACACTGAATAATATTGTGTATAATTTTTAGAAATTTATTCATTACAGGTATAAAGTTATAATTATTTCAAGTTAGGGTTGTTAACTAATCCAACACTAGTCACGTGAGACTAAAGAAAAGTTTGATTTAAATGTCAGTCTCTTGTTGTTTAAAGTTAAGGAAGGTTTGAAGTTATGTGATCATATACATCAAGTCTATTACAGAGTTATAAATCATATTTGGATTATGAAATTGATGAGTGGTTGAGTTACAAGTTGGGTACATGGTTGAGACAAGTAGTTGATGAGTTGGCACATACATGAGGTGTATAGTTGATGATGTTGGTACACATTGATGAGTCATAGTTGATGAGTAGTTGACACATGATTGGTACATACTCGGTACATGATTGGTTTCACTTGTTTATGGTACAGGTTGATTATAGATTGTTTGGTACAAGTTGGTGCATGGTTGATGCATTTGTTTATGGTACAAGTTGATTACAGGTTGAGGTACAGGTTGATGCATGGTTGATGCATGGTTCAATTTTATTGGTATAGGTTTACAACAATATATATCACATTGATAGTGTGACAATCGTTCCATCATTCTACTTCTATGTCAGGGAAGTTGGACGGGGAAAGGACAGGTGGTTGTAGCCAGATAATTGGGGAGTTGGAGCTTCCCTCAGGTTGTAGCATGTTGGCCATTGACCAAGTTTTGGGAGATCCTTGGTCAAGTTTGACCTATTTTGGGACTTCAACAGTTTGTCGAAGGAGGAGCGCAAGATGAAGCAGATATCGCGGGATCTCGACCCCTTTTTGGGTCCTTTTTGGGATTTGGGATTATGTAACTGGTATGGGGATGTCGGCCCATGGGTTTACCCATGTTTAGGCCTATTTTGTAAAGTATAAATAGATGTCTAGGCAATGTAAGGAGAGGTAGATATATATATCTGTATGATATTGGGCTAAGTGCTAAGTATGTATTGTAGATACTTTGTGCATACTGTGTGATATTTGCAAAGCTATGTGCAAGTAATTGTAAGAAGGCTTGGTGATGTACCCTCAAAGAAGGAGGATCTAGTAGAGTGTGCGCAGATCTCCTATCTTTTGCGGAGTAGGATTTTGATGCTATGTGCCTGTAAGAAGCTTGACTAAATATAATAAATAAGAAGAGTTGGTGAACATAGCCCCAAGGTGGGGGTGAACCATGTACATGATGTGTTTCTATGCTTTGTGCGATGTGTTGATGTGTTTATGTCTTTACTTGCTAAGTGATTTGATATAGATAGATAGATATTTTTATGCTTTGTTCTAACGATGTATATGGATGTTAGATATGACCTATGTGAATGTGCTTAGTGCTTGAATATGCTAGATATAATCTACCTCTCTATGAAAAGTTCTTATATACATCAGATCTGAATGAATGATGTGATTCTCTATTTTATTTGCGGAGTAGATAATGGTCAAATATTGATGAAATGGCGATGCTAAGTGCTATGTTAAGTGTTATAATCACAGATTTGTGTCCCAAATAAGATTCCAGACATCTGAGTCCTGCAACCACCCCTACCTCTACCTCGGGTGAGACTTCATCTGCTTCGCAAGTGTTGTCGAAAGGGCCGATATTTAGGGTTTTGTTGGTGTGTTGTTGTAGCGTTGAACCCTGGGTATGCCCCTGTGCCAAAAAATGGTTCCATTGTCGGGACATAAAACTGTGATTGCTGAGAATTGAGGAAGAAGAATCTTTGTGCAAAGATCTGAACTGAAACTATGATTATTGGGAACTGAAGAAGAAGAATCTTTGTGCAAAGATATGAACTGAAACTGTGATCTGGGAACTGAGGAAGAAGAATCTTTCTGCAAAGATCTGACATGAAACTGTGAAATCTCTAGGCATATATTTTTTTCCCTAGTGCGCAACATTCCACTTGACCTATGAAGATTTGTGCCAAGAAAAGAGGTAAGATCTGGAAGCTCTGTGCTCTGATAAAGGTAAGAATAGTGAAAAGTTCTAGTTCTAGAAGCTTTGTGCTCTGTAGAAGTAAGATAAGTGGAAATTTTTGTTTCAATAGTATGGATCTAGGTATGTTTGATAGATTATGTCCTATCTTGAAAACTAGGGCACTAATAAATGAAAGAAGGCTATACTTGTGTAGATCTGATAAGAATAGTGAAAGATATGTTATACCTATGCATAGAAAGAATGTTTGGACTAACAAGTGGATGCAGGATCCTAGAAATAAATGTTTTCGGGCTAGCTAACATGATCCTAGCGCACAGTATAGGAAAGACAGGGGATCATTTAAAATAAAGAGAGGATTAACCCTCTGTTACAGTTGTAGAAAACCAGGACACCTTGCTAAGGAATGCCCTGGGAGAAGACCTAGTTTTCTTTGTTGCAAAGCTATGGACCATGAAGTATTGGATTTCCCTCTAATGATTTCTAAGCTTGAAGGAATGAACATGAGGCAAGAAAACCCTAAGGAAGATCCAGAAACTATGATTATGGAAGAACCCCAGAAAGAATCAGAGAAAGTATTGCTATAGAAAAGACACCATGAATGACCATCGACATGTCATCTTATTAGAGATATTCAAAGAAAAAGCATGCATAGAAGCAAGAATAGGAGACTTAGACATTTTCTATGTTCTAGATGAGGAAACACAGGTGAATATCATGACAAAAAGAACTTGGGAAGCTATAGGAAGGCCTGCTATGATTCCTTCGTTAGGAGGAATAAGACTATTCAAAGGAAAGATGATAAACCTATGTGGAAAGCTCACCCAGATACCTATGAATGCCTATGGGAATTTGATAGAGGAGGATTTTGAGATTGTTAAATTTATTGAGAACAACAACCCATTTACCATGTTACTATGAAAACCTTGGATTGAAAGAGATTGGGCTACAACGAAGGAAGAAGAAGAAGTTTTAGAGCAGAAGAAGCAAGAGTTAAATGATTTCATGACTAGAAGGATCACACACTTGATTGAAGAACATAAGAATAGATCAAAGCTATTTAACACCAAAGTCCTGGATGTCAAAGTTGCAAGAACACTAGAAGACCCATAGAAGATTGAAGTACCTATTCTAGATAAAGAAGAAGTATCACCCTCGAATCTCAGGAAAGAATCTCAACAATGTGAAGTAATGACAAACAGAGATAAGAATCAGAATGGAAAAACGAATACCGATATGAATCTCACTGGAAATAAGGATAGAAAGCTAAGTAAGAAGAGATCTAAGATCGAAAATTTATAGAAGGTTCAAAAGGAAACTTCATAGAGGGAAAATTTGCAAAATTGGAGCTTCGTCAAGATAAAATAACAATGTCACATGCCACTTCGCCAGGGTGAAGCAATATAACCATTGGGAACAATATAATCGTTAGGCCGACCCTCTGAACAAGTATAAAGGAATTTATGGTTCGCCACCAAACTATTGGACCGTGTCATAATGGACAGAACATAGTTGATGAAGGTTTCTCACCTGTTGCAAGAGATTCGTTGCCAAGTTATCTATTTGTCCCGTCGTGCCATGAATCGAGAACACTTTTGCTAACCGTGAATCTGAGCCCGCAGACTTATTGATTTTACACAGTGATCATTGTGCTATTGTTGTTTATCCCACTACAGTGTCTAAGTTAATCCTCGAACCTGTTATTTCCAACCCTAAGCGTGTATGTCAGACGAGTTCAGTGTTGTAGAGAAAGTTGTTGAAGAAGTTCTCATCGACCTCATGACTGAAAAATTAATGTTGATGTTTGCAGGTATACAAGCATCATTGATAAGAGGATTGCAAGCCTCTTCGTTTACTGCTCACGGAGTCAGACCATCCTGGCCATCAGCGAAAAAGAGAACCAAGAACAAAGATAACTTAGCAAATGCGAAGATGATTCTAACCATATTGTCTGATTACATCTCACCTCTGGCTAGCATGGTGAATCGTGATAGTGTGCCAAGAGATTTTGATTACACCATGGTCACTATGTACCTCCCGAAGGGGATACACACAGTTCAAGGAGAGTAGGATAAGATTACAGCATTGAAGTTTAGCAACTTCAACCTTAGATATCGCAAGATATATGGTATGCTCACCCCATACAAATACCTAACCAGAACGAAGGGGAAGAATTCAAATATAATTCCCCAGTCGTGGACGATGAATCTCACGCAATCCACCTTGTTGAATGTCATGAAGATCCCACACTTCGAAAGACACCAAGAAGTCAACGCATGTGTCAAGATGTTGTTGTCATGTTACCATGGCGGCTACTTATGGCTACACTGTCGTATTATAGTTGACCCAACATAGATCCACAGGATCACAGGACTGAGTATGCAAGGACCTGACCCGCAGGAATTCTACCCAGGAAAGGCCACAGATCTTACGCTAGCACAGAAGATCAAGGATACATATGGCGATGTTGAGAAGGCAACAAGAGGTAGCTTCCATATAGAGTGGCGCAGTGCGCTTAGCATGTCAATTGATAGATGGAAAGTTAGTAAGGAAGAACCAACCTACGCAGATCACTGGCTTTGTCGTTGACCTCGTTAGGAAGTGCATGGAAGGCCTACAGATGAACTGGGAGAAGTACCTAGTTAACTAGTTGGAACTAGACTGTCGAGAAGCACAAGATCATGGTTATGAATTTCATTTCAGTTGGCTCCTGATCCTCATTACATTTGTTTCCTGGTAGATGCTGGAAGGTGCAACCTTCCCAGACATAGAGTTGTTTGAACTGATTGCTGTGAAGTTCGCTACCCTTTAGTATTCAAGTGATATTAACAAACAGTGGAAGTTGAATGTTGTGTTTCATACATATTACCTCCAACTAAAGAGATCCATCGAAGTTGAGCATTGCATGACTCCGAACACCTTACAAATGTTCTGACCCCTGATGAAGTTCAACGCAGATCAACACTTCATCTACATTACAGCACGAGCAGATGAACATAAAGAGAAACTCCAGTCATATTATAAACTTACAGAAGAAGACCTTGAGGAGATCATTCAGGAATGGTTCACTGACCTCCTTATCCCCACCAAACCTGTAGAGATATTTGATCTTGATAGCCCAGAGGACACTCATAAAGAATATAGTACACCCAAGAAGACTAAGGAGGTCCAAAATTTAAGCAACACCTCAAGAAAGACTGCTTCAGTGGCACCTTACCAAGGGGGTGATGACAAAGTAGAAGTTGAATAGAAGCCAAGCGAGGTAACACCGTCTAGAGACAAGGTTGACCCCTTGAATAAGAGGAAGGTTTCCCCCAAGAAACCTTCTTCCCAGAATAAATCGAAAGCCACTATGACCAAGATGCAAACTGTCCTCACCTCCGATGATTTTAACTTCATCATAATAGCCCTGAATGATGCTTCAATGGAAATAACAGAGAAACCAGAAGCCAAGTAGGAAGAAATGTATGATAGAATTGGATTCGAACTCCAAGGGGTACAGTAGACCCTTTAGTCCAGTCGCGTAGTCTCCACTGCACCCCTCCCTTCGGGAGAACCAGAGTTGGGATATGAGCTAGCCGAACTCCACAGACTAGTTGATACAATCAAAGCTTGCCTTCGACGAGCACAAGAAGAAATAGAACAAGCCACCCAAACCTTGAAGTAAGTGCAAGGCATACTCATAGAACAATGCAATGCTAGAGAACAGGAAAAGATTGTTCTCCAAGCGAAGTTCAATGAAGAAAAAACACAGATGTAGCAAGAAAAAGAACAGTTGCTTGCAGAGCAACTCAAAGTGAAAGAAGTGGTCAACAAAGCACTTCTCTCTGTGACAATCTTAGAAATAAAGGCAGAGGATTGAGCCATGCAACAAGTAGAGCAACTCATAGAAGATATCTAATAGCTACAAAAACGCATAGCAGACTTGGATCTCTACACAGTGTCGGAGACTCCATAGGATGTAAGGGATCAAAGAGAAGCAACCGCCCAAAGGGCAGATGAAATGATAAAGGTCTTTGCCATGGAATGCAAGCAGTTGAGTAATCGCAATGCCTAGATGTATGAGAAACTCACTGATAACCCACAATTGCAGGCACTGGAGTCACAACTCCAGGTAGCAAAGCAGGAAGCAGAGACAATACAGGTGCATTTGAAGCCCCTTTCGACTGTGGAAAGAATGAAGCAATCCCAAGGGCAACGCACCACCCAACAATAGATCCACACTATCTAGAGTAGAGTTATGAAAGTAACTCAGTGGCTCCAACCTGTACAAGATAAGGTTTACCAATTGTTCACTGAGGTTGAAGGCCGAGGAGAAGAACTCAAGTAGGTTGCTACTGCAGCTGAACAGTGCCTAGAAGGACCTATCAATGACACATCCATCCAAGACTTCATTAAACAAGAGGTTTTGGCACAACAACAAGTCGAAGCAGCTTGAGCCACGCTCGAGGATTTCGAAGAAGAACCACCTAGATTAGAGTGACTCGGGACGAGTCACAGGTGAGTGTTTAGGGCATGTTGGCCCTTGACCAAGTTTTGGGAGATCCTTGGTCAATTTTGACCTATTTTGGGACTTTGATAGCCTGTCGAAGGAGGATCGCAAGACGAAGCAGAGATTGCGGGATCTTGGCCCCTTTTTGGGTCCTTTTTTGGATTTGGGATTATGTAACGGGTATGGGGATATCGACCCATGGGTTTACCCATGTTTAGGCCTATGTTGTAAAGTATAAATAAATGTCTAGGCAATGTAAGGAGAGGCAGATATATATATTTGTGTGATATTGGCCTAAGTGCTAAGTATGGATTATAGATCCTTTTTTCACACTGTGTGAGATTTATAGAGCTATGTGCAATTAATTGTAAGAAGGCTTGGTGTTGTACCCTAACTCGAAGAAGGAGGATCTAGCGGAGTGCGCACAGATCTCTTGTCTTCTGCGGAGTAGGATTTTGATGCTATGTGCCTGTAAGAAGCTTGACTAAAGATAATAAAGAAGAAGAGTTGGTGGACGTAGCCCCATGGTGGGGGTGAACCACGTACGTGTTGTGTTGCTATGCTTTGTGCGATGTGTTGATATGTTTATGTCTTTACTTGCTAAGTGATTTGATATAGATAGATAGTTTTGTTTATTCTTTGTGCTAACGATGTATATGGATGTTAGATCTGACCTATGTGAATGTGCTTAGTGCTTGAATCTGCTAGATCTAATCTGCCTCTCTATGATAAGTTCTTAGATACATCATATCTGAATGAATGATGCGATGCTCTATTTTATCTACGGAGTAGATAATGGTCAAATATTGATGAATTGTCGGTGCTAAGTGCTCTGTTAAGTGTTAGAATCACAAATCTATGTCCCAGCTAAGGTTGCAAATATCTTAGTCCTGCAACCACCCCTGCCTCTACCTTGGGTGAGACTTGATCTGCTTCGTAGGTGTTACCAAAAGGGCCGATAGTTAGGGTTTTGTTGGTGCATTGTTGTAGCATTGAACCCTGGGTCTGCCCCTGTGCCAACATAGCCTGAGAAACTAGGAGGTTGGAGCCTCCTTCCAGTTGGAGCTGGAAAACAAATGAAGTTGGTGCTTCCAATGAATGTAATTCTTCAAGACATATAAGAAAAAACATTATGTGGTTTCCTCCCAATTTGGGTTTCCACGTAAAACACTGGTGTACTGTGTATGTGTGTGATTGTTCATTTCTTATTGCTCATTATTGGTTAATAATTCTACATTAATATAACATTTGGATTATTTGAAGAAAAATGATTATAATTACACTATTACTGATTCACCCCCTCTCATTAATCCAACATTTCTCTCCATATTATACTATGTTCTACAATCAACTAATAATTCAAATGTATATGGCCTACTCAACTTTGTCGAGAATTTCACCAATATAATAACAACATTTTTTCTTTTTAAAATATATACATTTCAATGATTACAATGATATTATTTTTCTTAGCATGCCTATGTTTTACATCGTTTTCAAGGTACTCAATTATTAAATCTCCCTTCGCGTTTTAGCTTTAGTATGAGTCGTCGAAATTTGTAGATCTGATTGTCGTACTATCTATTTAATTTACAGTTGTAAGTCATCGTTATTACTGTTATGAACAAATTTTCTTCAAATTGATCAACGCCACTGCATATCGCTTTTCCAAACAAATTAAAGGAATAATGAATACATAAATCATATAAAAAGAATTTGTGACCTACGAGGAATCGAACTAAGTTATCACTAGTTTTTTCAATGGACATATCATTTTTTATGCTACAGAAAATCAATGTATTTCAATCAAATTGATTATTACAACCGTGGTTTCAAATTAATAAACAATCATTCAAAACTTTTCACATATACGACACTATTGTAACAGGTTAGCTCTTTATATATATATATACCACTATTATAAAATGTTATTAATAATATTATAATTATTAATAATAATATTATAATTATTAATAATAATATTAATAAACTATTAATAATACTTTGTTAATTGATATTATTGGTCATAATTAATAGTTCTTAATATTATTATTAATACTTTATTGTTATTATACATAATATATTAATAAATATCAATTAATTAATAATTAACTATATTATAAAATGGGTACTTTAAGGCTATGTATATATATTACTCATACATATCATTTTTACAATGATTATTAATTATTATTAATAAGTAACCATGTCAACAATAATGTATTAATAATATATTAAGGTAAATGGTTATTAGGATTAGAGTTATTAGGTTCAGTGTTAGCCCCATATTCCTATTAGTGTTAGAATTAGGGTTATTTGTATTTAGTTTTATTTTATAATAATAGGAAAACAATTATAAAAAAATTAATTTAAACTCAATTTAAATATTGATGATTTAATTTAATCCACTTGAATTGTAAATATATCTAATCTTGGAGAAGAACTATAAATTTTTAAATAAATTTAATCGTGACAAAGATTGCAATTTTTTTATATTTATATTTCTAAAATTATTTGTTAATGGAATGATATAAATAAAGTATATTTTTAGTTTTTATATTTTTAGAGCTTTAGATTATATAAATATTAGTTAATGGAATAATAATAATAGACTATATTTCAAGTTTTTTATATTTTTCTATACTATGAAATACTAATAATATACAATACTTTTAGTTTTTTATATATTAAAAATTTTTATATGTTTAAAAATATTTATATAAAAAACATTTTGTAACTATATATTATATAACGACCCCAGATGGGGTGCCACATAGCACACAAGGGCCACGTAACACCATCCCAATCCAAGCCATAAATATGGCAGAATGGCTCCCATCCTCTCTCCATTAATAATGGGAGCTCGCCTTAACTGCCTGTCAAGAGCCGAAGGCTCTCCCGCATGAGAAGAGTGACGGAAAGGAAATTCAATGGTTGGGGGGGTGATAATTGAAGCATTCATGTTGCCCCTCCTTGTTATCACCCAACAATGCACCATCCTTCACCATTTCTCCCTCGACCTACACCAGGAAAGAAGCTTAGTGTTCTGGTGCAGCCATTGCAGAACCTCTTGCAATATTTCCATCAACATTACCTTCTTGATGCCACAAGAGAGAGGCAGGCCGCATCGTGGCCCTACCTAGCATAGTCTGGCAGCACAACAGAGGAGGCAATAGATGCTAGAGCGAGCACTCTCCATAGCCCGTACTCAGATAATTCATGCAGCACGCAGAGGAGGGATGACCAGGTTGCCTCTAATGGCTTACGTGGAGGAAGTAATCGCAGGGGAACCCATTTAGATCCCTCTGAAGTCCCTTCTCTTCATTGTGCCAAAGAATTGGCAACCCCCAAGAAACTTCTTCGTGGAAGACACTAATCCATCCACTATGGCTCACCACGACACCAACACCATGGAGGAAAAGATAGAAGAGGTCCACATCTGCATCATCGATGAGGAATTCCTCCACATGGCCTCTCAGGACACTCTATTTCCAGAGGGCTTTGATCCTTCCAGTGCCACAACGAGAGACGAGGACCTTGGGAAGGAGGAAGGCACACAGGGATGGCATGCAACGACGAAGCATAAGGATGGAGCATAGGACGAAGTGCAAGCTACTACAGGTGATTCGGGTGGCACTATGAGGGAAGGTGGCGACATCTTTGCGCCAGCTCCTATCTTGATTGTATCGGAACCATGGCCTGCCCCCCACCCTTCTTCCACCTGAAACAATTGGAATTAGTGTTTTCTCTGAGAATTCAGATGGCAGATCAGGGTCACCATGGCACACTCATGCACCAACGCATCGATATGTTGTACGAAGCATTCTCCAATGTGCCAGCAGGGAAAAAATGCTTGATGTGTGCAATACCTTATGCCCCATCGACTCGAAACAGACCGCACAATGAAGACCCTAGAGTATCTACTTCTGGTGCTAGTGGGTAATTGCATGGCTTGGAGTTATTTATGGTTCTAGTTAGGCTTCATTCTAAACTCTTTTTTGTTCATTTCCAAGTCCAATCTAGTTTTAATTCTATTTTTAATGGTTAATGTAAACACTATAGGCCGCCAGCTTCCCTAGTTTCCTCTTGGCAGGGCAGATGGAAGACCTCCTTTTTTATACATGGACATCCAAGGCTACCAACTGTCCTGATTTCCTCTAATTCGAAGAAACAGTTGGAAACCTAGAGACCGATGTTATTTTTGTATGTGATATACTAAAATAGGATCTGCCCCTCTTTTTATTTAAAAAAAATATATATATATTATATAACTAAAAATATAATTCTTATTGTTATAAATGACCATAAGATTTCAGTTTATTTTAATGGTTTGAGAATATGCTTCAATGCTTGTATGGAATTTATTCTTTTGAGTATATGAGTTTTAGTGAAAGTTATACACACACACATGGATTTTAATGAAAGATCTATATGGGTGGGAGAGTTGCTTTGTTAATTCTCCTAGCCATGGAAAATAAAATCAATGAAAATATATACAAAAATTTATATATGGATGTATAATGGTCATAGTTTGTATCATGGTGCAATGTATAACTCTATGATCCATGTGTGTTGTGCTTAAATGTCTTTATAATAATAATAAATCATCTTCAAATTTCAAGTATAATTAATCATCTACAATGTTCAAGTTGATTTTCTATCAATGTCTTTAAAACAAGTCAAAATCATCATTTGTAAAGTTAAATATGATTTTCTTTCAATGTCCTTAGAACAAGTATGATTCTAATTTTCCTTCTATGTAATACATTACATCCGTTCAAATTTTGTATCTTTGTGACAAAGGAAACACTTTGTTAGATTTTTTTTAAAAAGCTTGGTCAAATATGCATTATCATAATATGTCGAACATAAACCAACCTTGTCATGTAAGAAACATAACCCAACATTCCAATATGACGAACAAAAACGAATGTTGCAACATGGGGAACGCATTAATGTTGCAATATAACGAATATAGTATTGTCACGATATGAAAAACATATTAACTCTGCAATGTGATGATCATTGCACTGTCATCACAATGTGATGAGCATAGACCCACCAACTCAATGTGACGAACATAGTCATATTGTTGCAATGTGATGAACATAGCCTCGTCGTCGCAATGTGATGAAAATAGCCTCATCACTGTAATGTGATACAAATTTCCTAACATCATAATGTGAGAAACATTTCCAAATTTTGCAATGGAATAAACATAACACATTGTTAGGTGAGTGCAAGCTAATGATGGTCTTTCATGACATGTTAGTGGCAATGCAAACTTGAAAAAATAACAATATGTTAAATTGGACAGACTATTCAAGGTACTTTTACAATGAACTTGAATATGGTGTAAGAACATGAAACGTAGAAAATGAATTAGCTTTCCGAATATACAACTTTTATTCATAAAAATTGTGAATAACTAGGTAAAATTTGTTTTTTTCTAACAGTGGTATCTTATTTTTCCAACAAAATATAAGGTACATGTTTTTTTTCATGCAGGTGTTGAGTATCGTAACTATGGAATTTCATTCCAAAAACTTGTATACTAGTAGAGAACCCAATTTTCTTGTGCCGTGTATTTTTTGGAAATTTTTTATATTAATTTTATATTTTTTTTAAATTATCAAAGTCAACATTTTCTTGAAGTTACGTCTTTTGTTCGTGCAGGCTAAGAGGGTCTTAACATGATCAAAACAAAAAAAAAATAGATCATAGGTATCGGTCTCCTCTAGTTCCATGTATAACTCAATTGAGAAATGTTCAATACCAAAAAACGTTATAGTAGAAATAAGAGAGGCATGTATTCTAGGATTTTAATATAGGTGAAGACAAAAATAGATTAAAAATAGTAAACAATATATATATATATATATATATATATATATATATATATA
>ML801856.1:43834-54537 GCA_009831015.1 Picea engelmannii
CTCTCTCATACATATACCCCTCCCCACTATCTCTCCCTCCCTTCCTATTACTCTCTCTCCAACACCTCTCTTTGTATCCCTCTCCTTCCTTCTCACACACTCAAACACTCCTTCTCTAAACCCCCTCTCCTTATTTCTCTTCCCCCCTCTCACACTCACACTTTTTCTATATACCCCCATCCTCCCTCTATCTCTTCCCCTCCCTCTATCTCTTCCCCTCCCTCCCACTATCTCTCCTCTCTTTCTCTCCTACATATAACAACTCTTTCTCTCTCTCACTTTGTTAGTATCACTCTCACTATATCCCCTACCCTCTCTCTCCTCTACTCTCCCCCCATTTGTCTCTTTATATCTCTCTACCCCCCTTCCTCTCACACTCAGTATCACTCTCTCTCTATTGGAAAATATTTAATAGACAATGCATGCTTGTATGCTTGTCATTGATGGAAAGTACAACAATAAAGATGGGCATTATGAGAAGACGCTGCAGAGAAGATTTGAATAAGCTCAGAAGATATAGTGTAGAGGATTGTTGGCAGACCATCGATGGAAAAATCAGAGTAAGAGGAACAAAGTAAGATCAGGAGGAGAAGCAACATTTATGATCGTTGGATCCCATTTTAATTCCTGAAATAAGGAGGACCATCAGATCTAATTGTAGACAAGAAGAACGCGTAGAAAAGGAGGACATATCTCAGGTGTCAGATCTAAGCATAAGTTCGGACCATCGTTGGATCTGGGAGAACTTGCATGTTCATTAAAGTGCAAGGAGAAGCAGGCTCACAAAATCCTGAAAGAAGGAGGACCGTCCATCTTCAGGCAGGACACATGGCGAAAGATCATCATGTCGCTGACTGGAAATTCAAAGAAACGGGGTTCCCTAACCTCTTGAATTTGTGATATGCAAAATCATGAAACTATCTTAGCCATCATATCGAGGTTTGTTATGGACCGTTGATCCAACTCCATCTTAGAGTCTCGCCTATCGTGACTTGGAGTGACGAGAACCTCAATATAAGGAACAGTGAGATGCGAGATCGCAAAAATATCAGGACCATCGGATCATTGAGAACGTGGATCGTTGATCTGAGATCCATCTCAGAGCTTTGCCTATTGCGACTTGGAGAGGTAAGAAACATAACCACCGAAATCACGATATGCAAAATCGCGATTTAATCGCAGCCGTCAGATCAAGGTGTGATCCGAACCGTTGATCCGACTCCATTTTGGAGTTTCACAAATCGTGACTTGGAGAGGAAAGAAAAATAACCACAAGAACATCGAAATCGCGATATGTGAAATCGTGATATGATCTGAGATATTGAATAAAGATCATATCCGAACCATTGAATCATAGGACAAGTGGCAAGCGATTGGAATTTCGCTGACTTAGAGTCAACAGAGCATGGTGTGGAAACTTGCGAAATATGAAGAACCTTTTTGGCACAGCCTATGGTCACCGTCGATGGTCACGAGAAGGGAAGGAGTCAGTTCAGATAAGCTCCATTTCGGGGTTTCGGGGATCACGACTTGGAGAGTCGAGATGCCTCATCTCCAGATTCACGAAATGCAAAATCTTGAAAGCGCTTTATGCATAAGCGCATGGTCACAGTCAATGGGCACATCGATGGAAGATGGAGGAAGAATCTAGAGGTGCTAAGCTTCACCATAGGGATCTTGAAATGTCGAATTACGAAATGGAGAAATAGGCACAAGATTATTTATTCTCAATCCAATGGTTCAAGTGAGTTTGAATATGATCGGAGGGCTACTGTTCCATCTCATAGTTAATTGATCAGTTACAAATCTGTTAGTTAAACTGAGTCATGATTCTTGATCGATTGACGTTTCAGTTGCTCAGACGGTTTTTATTTTGCATAAGAATATGCAAAGTGTAACTGTTTTGGATGTGGTGCATAAAAGAAAAAGATACAGACTGTGTGTGGTTGGTTGTTCTGGACAAAAAATGAATTAAACTGTAAGAAAGGGAAAATCACAGGATGCGTAGTGTGAGACTGAAAATATGCGCAGTGTGAGATAAAACTCAGAGAATAGTAACAGATGAGGTATAGACTTGAAGCAGAGCAGAATGACAGAACAAGTTGAAGCAAAGAAGAATGACAAAACAAGTTGAAGCAAAGTAGAATGACAAAACAAGTTGAAGCAGAGAAGAATGACAGAACAAGTTGAAGTAGAGCAGAATTGCAGAATAGACAAAGGAAGAGAATAATTGCAGAACAGTTAGAAGAAGACCAGATTTATAGAACAGAGAAGAAGTGGTAAGAATCAATTTATCAGTGTAGTTTTTTGTTTAATCTTTTATTTAATATTTCAGGGTGGTTGGGAGGTGCTAGGGAGGACTATTGTCCTCGAAGGTTCAAGTGGGAGCTTGAACATAGGGATTTGTAGCTTCCATTTGAATGCATCCAGAGAAACCAGGGTGGTAGGGTGGTGCAAGGGAGAACAAGTGTTCTCTGTCATACAGGTTGGAGCCTGTGTAACTGGAGGTTGGTTGTTCCATCCAGTTGGTGTTGGAACATTAAGGGAGTTGGTGCTTCCTTCTAGTGGGTGCTAGAGAAACCAGAGAGTTGGTTCTCTCAAACAAGTTGGAGCTTGTAAAACAGAGGTAGTAGCCTCACATTGAGTTGGTGTTCAATTATAGATGATGTACAAAACTTAAAATATTGCCTATCATTTAGAAGAAGAAGAGGTTTTCTCCCTTTATGGGTTTCTTCGTGAAAAAATGTCTCTGTGTATATCTTATGTGTGACTGATGCTCATTATTTATATCGTCTATATTTTGTATAATATCGATGGTCACTTGAAGAAAATTTAAGAATGGTTTAATAGATTTATTATTGTTTAAGCACAATAACAATTGATTCACCCCCCCTCTTAGTTGTCTTAGTAATTTCAACAATTGGTATCAGAGTGGATTCCTTTTATTCAAAGGTATATCTATAAGCTTAAACATGACAAGTCATGAAGGGACTTTAGCTTCTAAGCCCCCTCTATTTGATGGAACAAATTTTTCCTTCTAGAATATTAGAATGAGAACATACTTAATGGCCTTGGGTGCTGATGTTTGGAATGTAATAGAGACTGGATATACAAAGCCTGTTGTGCTAGCCTCCAAGGACGATAAGTTAGAGTTTAGTTTTAATGCTAAGGATATGAATTCTATCTTGAATGGACTTGTTGAAGTTGAGTTTATAAAGGTGATGCATCTTGAAACTGCCAAAGCAGTGTGGGATAAAATTATTAGCAGTTATGAAGGAAATGAGAAAGTAAAAGATGCCAAACTTCAAACATATAGATTGAAATTTGAAAAACTAAAGATGAATGAAGATGAAACAATTAGCAAGTATTTTTTAAGAGTTGAAGAACTTGTAAATGCCATGAAGGGTCTTGGTGAGAAGATTGAAGAACCAATTTTAGTTCAGAAGATTTTAAGATCTTTGCTTGATAAATTTAATTCAAAAGTCTCTGCAGTAGAAGAACTAAGTGATCTTAAAAATCTATCCATTGATCAACTCCTAGGAACTCTAACTACATATGAAATGAGAATTAACAAAGATAAATCCAGTACTAGAGAAACATCTTTTAAAGCAGACAAGAATATTGATTCAGAATTAGATGATATTGAGGAAAAATTTGTGAGAAGGTTAAAGAAAGGAACAGGAAAATATCAAGGGAAGTTGCCCTTCAAATTCTTTAACTGTGGTAAGATAGGTCATTTTGCATCTAAGTGTCCCCATCATAAAAAGGAACAGAACTCTGATGATGAAAAGAAGTACAAATACAAGAAATATAATAAGAAGAAAAGTTTGGTTGCAAATAATGACAATTCCTTAGAAGACACTGATAGTGACTCTTCTTGTGAAGATAAGGCAAATGAATTCATGCTTATGGCCAAAGAGGATTATGATAATAAAAGCATAGGCAGTGATGATAATGATGAAGAAGTTGTGTTTGATATGGAAGGAGAATTGATTAGTGCACTGGAAGAAATTGACAGACTTAGAATTAAGAACAGAAAGAAAAAACAATTGCTAATACAGTTCGATAAAGACAGTAAATAGCCTGATGAAGACTTTTCCCCACTAAAAGTGAAATTAGAAGAGGCAAAGAACATAGAAGACATACTAAAACAACAGTTGTCAAAGAAGAAAGCCAGTTGTGAAGCCTTAGAAGAAGAGATAGTAAAAACAAGAAACAAAATGGAGAAGTTTAAGGGATTGTATCATCAAAATATGCCAAGTATTAAAGCCTTAGAAGGATTAACCTCCATTCTAAATCAGAAAAGAATTCAAAATTGAAAGTTGGATTGGGATATGAAGAAGGATCAAGTAGTGATCATCCAAGTAATACAGAATCTATCAAGTTTGTCAAATCCTCAAACATTGATAATAGCCACTCTGTAGAAACAAAGAAGGAAAATCAGCCACCAAGAAGGAATGAAAGAAAAAGCACCACAACCAAATTTGTAGATCAGAAAGATTATCGGCATGAAAGAAATCGACCTCCTCAAAGAAGACAAAAATTTTCAAGGTACAAAGATTTTTTCTATGGTTATTGTTTTTTCTGCTCTAATTTTGGTCACAAAGCTATAAACTGCTCTTTAAGATTTAGATATGAACAATAAAGATATTCAATGAATAACTATCTTCCACAACAAAGATTGAGATAGCCAAGCAACAAACAATCACATACTATAAATCATGTGATGACTGGGAGAAGGACACAGGTGAAACGCAACAACAATTATAAGCATAACAATCATTATGATCTATTATTCAGTGAACCAGAATGTTACAACTGCCACAATTATGGACATAAAGCTGTAGATGGTCACTTAAACAATTACAAGTCAGATTTGATCCCCACTATTGAAAATGTCAAAGTTTGGAAGAAGAAAGTAGATGACAAGTGTGGAATAGTGCTATCAGCCCAAAGGAAAAAGAATCCTTGGTATATTGACAGTGGATGCTCCAAACACATGACTGGAGACAAAAGTAAGTTTCTAACTCTAAGTGATAGCAAATCAGTGAATGTAACTTTTGGAAATGATGCACCAGGAAAGATAAAAGGTAAAGGAATTGTAAGTTTGAGTAATGGCAAAAGGAAAGCTCAAGATGTGTTGTTTGTAGAAGGTTTGAAACATAATCTTCTTAGTGTCAGTCAAGTCTGTGACTGAGGGTGTGAAGTTTTTTTTACCTCTAAAGACTGTAGAATAAAATCTGTGGATTCAGGATAGCTAGTTGCAAAAGGTATAAGAACAGAAAACAATGTCTATGTATTAAAAGAAGAAAAAGAAGAATGTCACTTAAGCAAATATGATGAAAGTTGGTTGTGTCATAGGAGACTTGGTCACCTAAATTTTGATCACATAATCAAAATCAGAAACAATGGGGCAGTAAAAGATCTTTTGAAGATATCAAAGACATATGACTCTGTTTGTAAACCCTGTCATATAGGAAATCTTACTCGCACTCAGTTCAAATCTAAAAACTTTCCTTCAACAAAAAAACCTCTCCAATTAGTACATATGGATCTATGTGGACCATCAAGGAAAGAAGGTACAGGAAAAGAAAATTACTTTATGTTGATTATTGATGACTATTCTAGACTAACTTGGGTTGCCTTTTTGAAAGAAAAATCTGAAGCATTTGAAAAATTTAAAGTGTTTAAGGCTTTGACTGAGAATCAAACAGGAAAAATATTAAAGGTACTAAGGTCTGATAGAGGAGGAGAGTTTAGTTCAGGGAACTTCAAAGATTTTTGTGATAAACATGGGATCAAAAGAGAGTACACAATTACAAGGACTCCACAACAAAATGGAGTTGTTGAGAGGTAGAATAGGTCAGTACAGTAAATGGAAAGATCAATGATGAATGAAAGGAACATACCTCAGACATATTGGGTGGAAGCAATTCATACAGTTGTTCATATCCTTAACAAAGCTCATCTCAGGCCACACAGTGACAAGACTCCTTATGAACTATGGTTTGGAAGACCTGCTTCAATCAAGCATTTTAAAGTCTTTGGGAGTAAATGTTATATCGAGAACAATGATGAAAATATTGGCAAATATGATGATAGGGTTGATGAAGGTATCTTCTTGGGTTATGCTACAAATAGTAAAGGGTATAGATGCTACAATAAGAGACTACATAAACTAGTTGATTGTATAGACATAAAAGTTGATGAAGAAATACCGGTCATGAACGTAGGAAATGTTGAACCAAGAACAAAAGATATAGTTGAAGATGAAGATGAACATGTCCAAGGATCAGAAAAGGAAGAATCTGAATTAGATGAAGATGCGAATACTCAGACTAACACAAATCAGCAGAAAGAAGAAAAATCACCTCTCAAAATTATTAGAAAGAATCATCCTGAAAATCGGATAATTGGAGATATAAATAAAGGAGTTCAGACAAGAAGGAAATTGATTAAAGACTCAGAACAATCTCATGTTGCCTTTTTATCTATGACTGAACATAAAAATTTTGAGGAAGCTAGCCAGGATGATGATTGGATTAGAGCAATGAATGAAGAGATTGATCAAATTGAAAAGAACAATACTTGGGAACTTGTCCCTAGACCTGAAGATAAGAATGTAATAGGTTCCAAATGGGTGTTCAAAAATAAAATGAATGAAAAAGGGCAAGTTGTTAGAAATAAAGCCAAACTGGTCTGTAAAGGGTATGCACAAGTTGAAGGTCAGGACTTTGATGAAACCTTTGCACCAGTGGCAAGATTGGAAGCCATCAGAATGTTTCTTGCCTATTCATGTCATAAAAACTTTAAAGTTTATCATATGGATGTTAAGTCAACATTTCTTAATGGAGATCTAGAGGAAGAAGTATATATGGAGCAACCTGAAGGATTCTCATTGACAGATAATCCTAATTATGTTTGTAATCTGAAGAAGGCCTTATATGGACTGAAACAAGCACCACGAGCTTGGTACTATAGACTGGACAAATTTTTACAAGACAAAGGGTTCAAGAAAGGTATTGTTGACAACAATCTCTACATTAAGTCTGAAGGTGATAATTTACTAGTTGTTTTGGTTTATCTAGATGATATTATTTTTGGTTGTACTAATGAATCATTTGTCCAATGGTTTTCTAACTCTATGCAAACAAAGTTTGAGATGTCCATGATAGGAGAAATATCATATTTTATTGGCTTACAAGTAAAACAGAGTTCTGCAAGAATATTTATCTCTCAAGAAAAATATTTGAAAGAGATGTTAAAGAAATTTAAGATGGAGGATTCCTGTCCTGTTAGTACACCTATGGTGGTTGGTTGCAAGCTGAGTAAAGATGATATCTCACCTAATGTTAATCAAAGATTATATTTCTCTATGATAGGAAGTCTTTTGTACATCATAGCATCACGACCTGATATAATGCAAGCTATTGGGATGGTAGGTCGTTATCAGTCATCACCTAAACAAATTCATTTGGTAGCTGTCATAAGGATATTCAAATACTTGAAGGGAGCAATGACTTATGGTCCATGGTATCCCAGAAATCAGAATTTTCAGTTAACTGCTTATTCAGATGCAGATTGGGCAAACTGTGTTGATGAGAGAAAAAGTACCAGTGGAGGAGCATTCTTTCTGGGTGACTCATTAGTTGCATGGCTTATTAAAAAGAAAGGATCCATTTCATTATCAACTACAGAGGTAGAATACATTGTTGTTGCTACTTGTTTCACACAAATTTTATGGATGATACAAACTCTTGTAGATTTGAAGGTAACTTACACTGATCCCATTCCAATTCACTGTGATAACACCAGTGCCATTAGTGTCTCCAAGAATCCTGTTCTTCATTCCAAGACTAAGCATATTCCAATAAAGTACCATTTTCTCAGAGAACAAGTGACAAACAAAATTGTTCAACTGAATTATATACCTTCTACAGAACAGATTGCATATATATTTACAAAACCATTAGCAACAACCCCTTTTGGATATCTTCGTCAAAAGTTGGGGGTTATAATTTATTTTGTCTAATTTGTTCACCTGGTTAGGGGGAATACTTATTGAATATTTGGTGTATTTCTAAGATGCTTCTAGTTGACAGGGGGAGTATGTACTGCAACAGCTCAGGGGGAGCATGTTTCTTCTTTGACATTGATTTCAAAGGGGGAGAAAGTGTGGTAATTTATTTCAGGATGCGATTTCAAGGATTCTACAGGAAAGTTACAGTGGTTTCCATCAATGCCAAAGGGGGAGAATGTTGGTAAATATTTAACAGAAAGCGCATGCTTGTGTGCTTGTCATTGATGGAAAGTACAACAATGAATATGGGCATTATGAGAAGACGTTGCAGAGAAGATTTGAATAAGATCAGAAGAGATAGTGCAGAGGATTGTTGGCAGATCATCGATGGAAAAATCAGAGTAAGCGAAACAAAGTAAGCTCGGGAGGAGAAGCAACATTTATGATCGTTCGATCCCATTTTAATTCTCGAAAGAAGGAGGACCATCAGATATGATTATAGAAAAGAAGAATGAGTAGAAGAGGAGGACAAATCTCAGGCGTCATATCTGAGAATAATTTTTGACCATCGTTGGATCAGGGAGAACCTGCACGTTCATTAAAGTGCAAGGAGAAGTGGGCTCACAAAATCTATAAAGAAGGAGGACCGTCCATCTTTATGCAGGACATGTGGTGAAAGATCATCATGTCATTGACTGGAAAGTCAAAGGAACGGGGTTCCCTAACCTCTTGAATTCGCGATATGTGAAATCACGAAACTATCTTAGCCGTCAGATCGAGGTTTGTTCTGGACCGTTGATCCAACTCCATCTCAGAGTCTCGCCTATCACAAATTGGAGTGACAAGAACCTCCATATAAGGAACAACGAGATGTGAGATTGTGAAAAGATCAGAACTGTCAGATCACCAAGAACGTGGACCATTGATCTGAGCTCCATCTTGAAGCTTCTCCTATCGCAACTTGGAGAGGCAATAAACATAACCACCAAAATCGCGATATGAGAAATCACGATTTAATCACAGCCATCAGATCAAGGTGTGATCTAGACCATTGATCCGACTCCATTTCATAGTTTCACGAATCATGACTTGGAGAGGCAAGAAACATAACCACAAGAACGTCAAAATCGCGATATGCGAAATCGCGATATGATCTGAGTTGTTGAATCAAGATCAGATCTGAACCATCGAATAATAGGACAAGTGGAAAGCGATTGGAATTTCTCTGACTTGGAGTCAATGGAGCATGGTGTGGAAACTCGTGAAATATGAAGTGCCTTTTTGGCACAGCCTATGGTCACCACTGGTAGTCATGAGAAGGGAAGGAGTCAGTTCATATAAGCTCCATTTCAGGGTTTCGTGGATCACAACTTGGAGAGTTGAGATGCCTCATCTCCAGATTCACTAAATGTGAAATCGTGAAAGTGCTTTATGCATAAGCGAGGGGTCACAACCATTGGGCACATCAATGGAAGATGGAGGAAGAAGCTAGAGGTGCTAAGATTCACCACAGGGATCTCGAAATGCTGAATTACGAAATGGAGAAACATGCACAAGATTCTTTATTCTCAATCCAATGGTTCAAGTCAGTTTGAATATGATCGGAGGGCTATTGTTCCATCTCATAGTTAATTGATCAGTTACAAATTTGTTAGCTAATCTGAGTCATGATTCTTGATCGGTTGGTGTTTCAGTTGCTCATATGGTTTTTCTTTTGCCTAAGAAGATGCTAAGTGTAACGTCTATGGGCGTGGTACATAAAATAAAAAGATACATACTGTGCATGGTTGGTTGTTTTGGACAAAAAATGAATTAAACTGTAAGAAAGGGAAAATCACAGGATGCATAGTGTGAGACTGAAAATATGTGCAGTGTGAGATAAAACTCAGAGAAGAGTAACATATGAGGTATAGACTTGAAGAAGAGTAGAATGACAAAACAACTTGAAGTAGAGCAGAATGATAGAACAAGTTGAAGCAGAGTAGAATGATAGAACAAGTTGAAGCAGAGTAGAATTGCAGAACAGACAAAGGAAGAGAAGAATTGCAGAATAGTTAGAAGAAGACCAGATTTACAGAATAGAGAAGAAGTGGTAAGAATTGATTTATCGTTGTAGTTGGTTGTTTAATCTTTCATTTAATATTTTAGGGTGGTTGGGAGGTTTTATGGAGGAATGTTGTCCTCAGAGGTTCAAGTGGGAGCTTGAACACAGGGAGTTGTAGCTTCCATCTGGTTGTAGCCAAAGAAACAAGGGTAGCAGGGTGGTGTAAGGGAGAACAAGTGTTCTCTGTCATATAGGTTGGAGCCTTTGTAACTGGAAATTGGTGCTTCCATCCAGTTGGTGTTGGAACATTAAGGGAGTTGGTGCTTCCTTCTAGTGTGTTCTAGAGAAACCAGAGAGTTGGTGCTCTCAAACAAGTTGGAGCTTGTAAAACAGAGGTAGTAGCCTCACATTGATTTGGTGCTCAATTATAGATGATGTACAGAACTTAAAAGACTGCCTATCATTTCGAAGAAGAAGATGTTTTCTCCCTTTATGGGTTTCCTTCTGAAAAACTGTCTCTGTGTATATCTTATGTGTGACTGCTGCTCATTATTTATATCGTCTATATGTTGTATAATATTGATGGTCACTTGAAGAAAATTTAAGAATGGTTTAATAGATTTATTATTGTTTAAGCAT
>ML801856.1:61713-115394 GCA_009831015.1 Picea engelmannii
CTTTCCTTTCCTTCACTTTCCTTGCCTTCACTTGTCTTCAATTTCCTTTCCATGACTTTCCTTGCCTTCACTTTTCTTCACTTTCCTTTCCATGTCTTTCCTTTCCTTACCATGACATGTCATGCCTTGACTTTACTTTAATTGCAATTCCATCCCATGCCTTTCACTTCCTTTCCATTCCATGTCTTTCCTTGCCTCGCATTGCCTTTCCTTTCCATGCCTTTCCATACCTTTCCTTATTTTTCCTTTCCTTGCCTTGCCTTGCCATGCCTTCCCATTCCATGCATTTCCTTGCCTTGCCTTTCCTTTCCTTCCCATTCCTTTCCATTCCTTTCCATTCCATTCATTTCCTTTCCTTGCCTTTCCATACCTTCCCATGCCTTGCCTTGCCATGACTTCCCATTCCTTTCCTTGTATTTTCTTTCCTTGCCATGCCTTGCCTTTCCATGCCTTTCCATGCCTTCCCATTCCATGTCTTTCCTTTAATTTGCATGTCTTTCCATGCCTTCCCATGCCTTTCCTTGCCATGATTTCACATGACTTTCCTTTCCTTTCCATTCCTTTCCGTTCCTTTCCTTGCCTTTCCATGCCTTGTCATGCCTTTCCTTGCCTTGCCTTCCCTTTCCTTGCCATGCCTTCACGTGCCATGCCTTGCCTTGTCTTTCCTTGCCTTACCTTGTCATTCCTTTCCATTCCTTTCCTTTCTGTGCCTTGTCATTCCTTCCCATGCCATGCCATCCCTTTCCTTTCCTTGCCATGCCCTCCCATGCATTTCCTTTCCTTGCCTTGAATTTTCATGCCTTTCCTTGCCATGCCTTCCCATGCCATTCATTTTTTTTCCTTGCCTTGATGTGACTTTCCATTCCTTCTCATGCCTTGCCATGACTTGTCTTTCCTTGTCTTGCCTTCTCATGCCTTTCCTTTCCTTTCCTTCTCATGCCTTTCCTTTCTTTGACATTCCTTGCCATGACTTTCCATGCCTTTCCATGCCTTCCCATGTCATGCCTTGCCTTGTGTTGTGCTACTTATATGTTCAATATAATTCACTCATTAATTATCAATCCGAAATTTGTAATCAAAAGAATTACAAGACACCAGTAAGAAAGGTAATTCAAATGTCATGAGTATAGAACTATTCTAGATAAAGCATGCTAGAAATAAAACAAACTAGAAAATCAAAACACACTATGGTTTTCTTTCACAGAGAGGCTATCCATTCCATTATGGCACACACAAGTATGAGATGGAGTTATTTTGACAGGTCAACTCTACTATCTGACCCAGAAAACTAACTATGCAATCACACTTCTGAAAGGGAAATCACACATCAATCATCAAGACAGCATAGTTAGTTCAATAGTCAATATACTGAGTATGTTGTGGTTCACAATGTGTTGTTGTAAACTTCACTAGTTCTCCTTCAAATATGTCTGACTACTACTACCAATATTTATGTCCATGAAACAAAATCAACTTCATAAAAATATTAACATAACATATGAAAAACAGAGTAAGTAAAGATCTCCAAACAATCGTATGATCGAAATCCTATTCTAAACTATACTGCTATCATCTGAAAGAATTAAGATTTAGCTAATCTAACATCTATACTATTGAAATCAACTACTAACACTAATCTATAAGGATGTTGACCTTTGTTGGGTGATGGGCCCTTTCCGCTTCAACAGGTCAGCGACTGGAGTCTACAGTAAGATTTCTTTCAATCCACACATTCCTCTTACTTAAATTTCAAAACATAGAATTAAACTATGCTAACAACTCAACTCACATTCATTCATAAATGGTCAAGACCTGGAAATAATTGACATCCTTCTATTAAAACTTCAACTCAGAATGTGTTCTACAATATGTAACGCTGCTTCACATATTGTGTTATGCTAACTCTCTACTACCTCCACCATCCTTGCAATGACTATTTAAACAGTCTTAGTCGTGAAACACAAGGAGGTGAAATATTTAACAAATCAGTCAATTGTCAAATTTATATATTCGGTTACATATTTTAAGCTTCATCCTCATGAAACGAAGTGTATGAGGATGAAGCAATAGGCAAACAAGCTTATCATAACCTTGCTAGAGATTTAATGATTCAGCAAACATCCAACAATTATCTTTAGTACGATCTGGAACTAAACTTGGTATATTTTGCTTCCTATATCGGTATCGGATCATGACAGGTGAGATTCGGTAAATGATACCAAAACCGAACAGTGCACAAGTGGTTGGTATCAGATCACGACAGTCTATGGCCATTGGTACCGGATCGCAACAGTCTGCAGTCGTTGGTACCGGATCATGACAGGTGAGATTCAGTGTCGGATCTGAATGGAAGGTGCACTTGGTACCAGATTCGGACAGTGGAAATCTGGTGCATAAGTACCAGATGGCTGAGCTGGTACAGAAAGGTTGGAATCATCTAGAGGTCAAAGGTTATACATGGAAAATTGAAACATTAGTACATGAAACATTTAGTCTCCTAGCTCAATAAACCACAAAAATGCATGAATTAATTATACTTTACCTTATGACCTCATCAATGGCTAATGGTATTGTTCTTTGTCATTTATCCAAGCTTAGGTAAGCCAAAAAGGTATAGATGAGGAGTATAATAGGGTAGTGGGAATGTCAATTTAGAGGCTCAACATTCCCCCATGCCAAAACCATTACATGTCCTCATGCAACTGAAACAAACCCAAAATTTTCAAAATTTGAGACTCCATTCTTTACTCCTATGGATCAATGATGTTGATGGTTGAGGCTTCTTCTTTCAACTCCCTTTTTATGACCCTAATGTATTGTAAGAGTCTTAGTACTTTCTTGAGCTTATTAGAAGTCTCTTCATGGTCATATTGAAGTTGATGGTTGGTTTCTTTCAATTTATCATTTTCCTTTTTGATATACTTGTCCAATAGTTGGTATTCCTTCACTTCTTGTTTGAGTTCCTAGTTTTGTTTTTGCAGTTCCCCAATATCTTTCTTCATATGTTCTTTTGTTAAGGTCCTTGTTGACTCCATTGTTACTGGTTGGATGTATTCTCTTTCCTCCACTTCCTCCCTCATCCCACATAAAGTAATAGTGACTTGTTCCTTGGTCATCCTAGACTAATAGGTCTTCAGAAGGGGAGGTAAGATCTATTGGATCTTCATGTGTATGAGGACTGACAACTACTTTTCCTTTCTTTGCCATGCTCCTTGTGGTTCTTTTACAAGGGGGTACTGGATCATGGGTGCTCACAGGCTTCCTTTTCTTCTTTTCTATTTGTGGAATGGTTACAGGGGATTGTTCTATAGACTGTTCACTTTTATTTTTTGAGTTATTCTTCCCTTTCCTTATAGTTTTCGTCTTATGACCCTTCTCCTCAAGTGCTACTATTGAAGTATCCTCTACTAATTTGGTTTTAATTTTTTATTCTTGACTTTTAAAAGTCTTATTGATTGTGGAAGAGGGGTCTACTTCTTTACTAGCTCTTTCATTTTGGCTCACTGTTATAGATGATGATGGAGTTGCCTTATCTTTCTTGCCCTTTTTCTTTTGAGGTTCCTTATTTTTCTCTAGAACAGGATGGGATTCCTCCACAGGTTTTTTTCTTGTGGGAAGGTGTTGAGTGATGATGATTTTCTAGCTAATCCTTTGCTTCCTAATTTCATGTAAAACTAACATCTTAATAAGACCTTGATGGTAAACGCTAGTCTTCTCAGTTTTGGATAGGGATTTGACACCTCTTACCATCTTGTTCAAACTCATCCATAAAAAATATGAGAAATCAATTTTAGGGCCTCCTTCAAAGTGTAATAGAATCCTAAGATGATATATGAAGGTTATAGCATACCTTTCCTCACAAGTGAGGAATCGTTGAAGACTAGCAAGCATTGGATGATACTCTTCCTTGATATAGTTCCTAGGGATCCCCTTTTTCCAATCAGGGTGTTGATGGTCTTCTTTAAAAAAATGTAGCACATTTCCTTGTTGATTCCTACTCCTTTGAAATACTTAGCTCCTCTGTTAGGTAATCCTGTGACCTCCCTTAAAGTTGCTTCATTGATTGTTAGTTGTAGATTGCCTATATGTGTAATCTCTCCATTGTAACCCTGAATAAATGCATGAGATACCTTCTCATGCCAGCCTGTGAATTTATCCAAAAATGGCATCCATCCCGATCTAGCATACTTCTCTCTACACAGTTGGAACTTCTCGGTCTCTCTATAAATCTGGAAGACCAGTTCATGTCTACTTACAACCATATTTATAAATTGTGAGAAAAAAAAATCGGGTTGTAGCATAAGGATTTAGTCAGCTAATGAGGGTAAGGGTTTGGTACCAGAGATCATAGGGAGAGGTAAGCTCGGAACTAGAGAAAGGTTGGTAATGGAAAAAGATATGGTGATGGCATTGCTAATTCGAACAGTGATTTTAAGTAAAGATTCCACAAAGGGAAATTAAGACAAGATGAGGCTCATCTGGATGGCTTCGCCACCTAGATAAGTCATTTCATTTTTGCCTATTTAGCGTAATGATGGGGATGAAACGTTGGGTGTCAAAGAAGGATAGGTGATTGGACCTCTGAGTGGTGAATTTGATGTTGAATCATGGCTCATGACACAAGATAAGTTCGTGGATTTCTTAAGGATGAAGCATGTTCATGGCCCATCATTACTAGACATGCTTCATATTCATACTTTTGATGTGATTTTTCCCTCAATCATTTTCGAGCACTTATGCGATGAGAGGATTGATTAAGGTTAGGCATATGGGTATGAGGGATAGGTGCATGGTTTTAACACTAAAGTCATAAGATCTAGTATACATTTTCATACCTATTGTAGTTTTATAAGAAAAGGAAAATAAATAATACCATGTTACCTTTTCTTTTACCATTGTATGATAAATACCCATAGAATATGTGGCTACCTTTGTATTTGAAGCTTATACATTGTCATAGTTCATCTTTTTAGGCTGGAGTTTTCTAGAAGCTTAGTACTGGAATTGCCTGTACTTCATGAAACTTATTTATTCTGTGTTTATCTTCTTTTGTGTCTGGTTCTACAGGGTTGTAGGGTGATCATGCTGGTTTTTGAATATGAGATGTGAGTCTGAAAAAGAGTTCTGAAGGGGCTCTTTGACCCTCCCCCATGCCAAGGATGTTTCATATCCTTATGAAAGAAGATTCAACACTCTATATCATAATGGAGAAAAGATGATAAGAGAAAAAGAAACCAAATCAAATTAAAGAAGTACATTTATCACCTAGCATATGATCACATGCCTAAAAAAAATTGAAATTGCCTTTCTTTTGATGACTTATTAATAAAGGTAGCATTCAACAGTGAAAACAGGGAGGTTTTTTTTTTTTTTATATTTTTGCCATAAGAATAGATCCAACCTAAATTGCTTTAGAGATTTACTATCATTAGATGTTATGGATAAATTTCACAGTATAAGTAGATTAGACTCCCTAGTTAGGGCTCCACTCTTAAGAAGTTTCCTTCTTAGGTAATGTAGGATTTAGATGTCAGACCGGTAAGGTTGACTTAGGGAAATTCTCAAATGGACATTTGCTTGTAATAATTATCTTTGTTTAGTAATCTGGAGTTGTATCTCATAAATGTTAATAATGAGCTTTGCTTGTAGTGTTAATCTTTTAGATGACAAAAGTGGATATTTCAATCAAACAAGTATAGATGAGACATTTCTCAACCAGAACCCACCGCCAGCAAGCATGTTCAGTACTTTGGTGGGGTAGTTGTGATAATTAGTGAGAGACATCCCTTCCCCAGGTAGAATGCCCCATTGCCAACAGGCATGTTTAGTAACCTGATGGGTTTGCCTAGTCATACCACAGAACGACACCCGCTTCCAACAGACCTGTTCAATATCCTGGTGGGTTAGTCTCTTAAACCATTTTTCCATTAGAGGCTTCTTGTCCATAGTCACCTATTTTGATTTTATTAAAGAGTTATTTTGCATGGTGGCATGGGAGGATCGTATGAAAACATTTTTATAGGCTGGGATGGTATTGCGTTGAAAGGTGTATTCTTTTATTTGGATGTCTTTAAAGATTTTTCTGAAGAAAAAAAATAAATTTGTATTGCACATTGGATCCAGATGTATAATTTTATCTGTGTTTGTCCATAAGAGAATGAACTAAAGTTACCTTAGGGTATTGATACATCATATTCCATAAAAAAATTCCTAGTGTGCCCATGATAGAGAGTGTTCATATACTCATATGTTACTCTTTAGAAAAGATAATCCAATGAATACTATTGAATCCTAGTTAGGGTGAGATAGTTACTTGTAGGCTAATATAGTTTTTATCCCTTTAATCATGCTGAAATACTGGATAAGGGAAACCTCTAGACTTTAAAGAAGGTTAATCATGGTTCTTTTAACAATCATAGGTAAAAATTATGTCTTCTTTGTCAACCAGAAGAAATTAAAATACCTCCTTTTAGGTAGCAACAGAACTAAAAGAAATTAAAAATTCTTCCTTTTAGCTAGCAACAAAACCAAAAGAAATTAAAGATACTTCCCTTTAGTCAGCAACAGAACCAAAAGAAATTATTGCTTCATAATAGCTACCATTGATGTTTCATTTGGCTTCTTGGTTCCAAATTAAGTGGTTTTTGCATGGCTTCATACTTCATATTAATTGACATAATCTTTTTAAAATATGTGTAGCATTCCTTGTCAATTAGGTGATGTGTCCTGATAGTACCATATAAAGACAGACTTCTGGTATCGGAGTGTTGTTGATGCCTACAAACTGATGTTTAGAAAGTTCTTGAAGGATCAAATAAATTATATAAATCTACCTACAGAGATAAAATGCGAAAGTAAAAAAAAAAGGAGGTAAGAATCCCTTGTTACCTTCAGCTTATTAATAAAACAAAATCCAAACCTATGTACAAAAGCTTTAAAAATAACCCAATAAATCAATGTGGATCAATAGGAAGGTCTTCTTCCTTACTGATTATCTGCATATCTAAATTATGTAGTATACGAGTCAAAAATTCCTCTCTTGATAGGGGTTTGTTGTAAATTCTCAACCAGTAACCATTCACAAGTAGTGTTGTATGTTGTTCGTCAATTGTCTTTATCCTAATTGAACCATTGGCATAGACAGTGTCAATTTCATAGGGTCCCATCCAATGAGTAGTTAACTTACCTTTGAAGTTCTTGAATCTGTTGTCATACAACAAGGCCCAATCTCCTTGTTGAAATTTTTTCTTTTTGAGATACTTGTTATGCCATTTTGTTCTCTGCTCTTGAATGAGGGTGGTTCTTTGAAGTGATTCCTGCCTGATTTCATCCAACTCATTAAGCTACAAGATTCTTTGTTGTTGGGCTTCATCCAAGTTCATGCCAACTTGTACTGCAGTCTTGTAGGTTTTGATATGAAATTGTATGGGGAGAAGTACATGCTTCCCATACACCAACTCGTAGGATGTATGTCCTGTTGTATTCCTCCAGGTAATTCTATAAGCCCATAAGGCTTCTAGTAATCTATCGACCCAGTCCTTGTGGTGTAGCTGTATTGTTTTGGTAAGAGTGGACTCAATAACTTTCTTGGTAGATTCTACTTGTCCATTTGCCTGTGGATGGTAGGGTGTAGATTTCCTATGTTTAATTTGGTACTGTTCTGTGACATCTTTGATGAGATTAGAGGTAAATTGTGTTCCTTGATCAGTCACAATTTCTCGAGGTACACGAAATCTAGTAAAGATGTCATTAAAAAGGAAATCTACCACTGATTGTTCACTTGCAACTAGTAAAGCTTTTTCTTCAACCCACTTAGTCACATAGTCAGTACATACAAGTATGTACTTTTTATTTTTAGATGCAGGGTTAATGGGCCCTACAAAATATAATGCTCATTTCTTGAAAGGCTCAATGACTACTTGGGCTTGAAGTGGCATTTGGTCTTGCGCAGTAGGCTTACCCATTCGTTAGCATTCATCACAATTGGATACATAGGTTTTAGCATCTTTGAAAATATGAGGCCAATAATAACCAGATTGCAGAACTTTATAAGAAGTCCTCTTGTCTTTGAAGTGTCCTCCACAAGAACCATCATGGCAAGCTTGCAAGATATCATGAATTTCATCTTCCCTTACACATCTCTTGATTACCAAATCTGGTCCTGTTTTGTAGAGACAATCATCATGCCACATATAGTTTGCACTTAGCTGAATTACTTTCTATTTTTCTCTAGGACACAATTTCTGAGGAATCTTCCCTGTCACAAGATAGTTAGCTACATCTGCATACCAAGGATTGAATGTAGAAATAGAAAACAAATTTTCATCAGGGAAGTTATCTTCTACTGGTGCGTTATCTCCCAGATGAATCATTCTAGAGAAATCAACCACAAGATTATCCTTACCAGGTCTATCAATAATGTTGATATTGAAATCTTGTAATAATAACAACCATCTTGTAAATCTAGGATTTGTTACAGGTTTGTTCATTAAGAATTTGATGGTTGAATGATCGATGTGTACAAAAGCTTGATATCCTGTAATATAGTGTCTAAATTTATTGATAGCATGGACCACAACTAACAATTCTTTTTCTGTGACTGTATAATTAACTTCAATTGGAGACATATTTTTACTGACAAAGTAAATAGCATAAGGCATTTGATTTTCCCTTTGTCCAAGAACTGCCCCAAGAGCTATGTCTGAGGCATCGGTATAGATATGAAAAGGAAGGGACCAATTTGTTCCTCTTAATATAGGGGTAGTTGACAATTTCTGGTTTAGAATCTCAAAAGATATTTGGCATTCATCATCCCACTTGAATTCAACTTCTTTAAATAATAACTTGAATAAATGGGTAGCTAGGCTTGTAAAATTCAGAATGAATCTTCTATAGTAGCCAGCATGCCCTAAAAAGATATGAACTTCCTTTTGTGAGGAAGGTATTCTGATTTGTGTGATAATATGAATCTTTTTTGGATCAACTCTCATTCCAGAGCCAGAGATGTGATGTCCCAAAACAATACCTTCAGTGAGCAACATTTTTTACTTTTCATTACTTAGGGAAAGATTAGTTTCCTTACACCTAATCAAGACTTTTTCTAGACTGGTCAAAGATTCCTAGAAGTCTTTTCCATGGACTGTAAAGTCATCCATGTAGACTTCCACGCAATCATTGGTCAAGTCAAAGAAAATGGATAAGACAGCCTTTTGAAAAGTGGTCGGGGCATTGCAAAGTCCAAAAGGAAGAACCCTATAAGCATAGGTTCCCCATGGGTAGGTGAAAGTGGTCTTCTCTTAGTCTTCGGGTGCTATTTTTATTTGGTTATAACCACTAAACCCATCTAGGAATGAAAAATACTTCTTTTGGGACAAGGTATAAAACACTTGATCAATAATTGGTAAGGGAAAATAATCCCTATGGGTGGATTTGTTCAACTCCCTGAAGTCTACACATATTCTCCACTTACCATTTTTCTTGGGAACTATGACAAGTGGAGACACCCATTGACTATCTGAAATGGGGTATATGAGATTGGTTTGAAGGAGTTTTTGCAATTCCTCTTTTACAATATCTTTAAGGGTTGGATTCATCCTTAGTTGAGGCTGTCTAACTGGTCTGATTTGGTCATTAGTGTAGATATGATGTGTGCATGTGTCAGGGTGAATGCATTTCATGTCTGCATAATCCCATGCAAAGGCATCAAATTGTCTTTGGAGCATTTCAATTATGTGTGTATTTTGTTCTGGTTCCAAACTAGAGTTGATATACAAAGGTTTTCCTGGGCTAATCTCAACAAGTTCAGTACTTTCTTCCTTCTCTGAGGAAGTTGGTGATAAATTATATAATTGAGTGATATCAGGGTGCCAAGTTTGTTGAAATTCAAAACTGAAAATGTGTGGCAATTCTGCAAAAGACCTCGGGTATTCAATACAATTTGTATTAGCCAAAAATAAACTTAAGACTTGTTCATCCAATTGTTCTTGCATTCCTCTTACCTGTTCAAGTGTTAACAATGGTATGATGCAATTTTCTTCTCCATAAGGGTTTTCTAACCAGACAGGTATCTCCTGTGTCAGTTGGGTAGGGGGAAAGAGGGCAATCTTTTGGCTATGTATGCTATTGTATATAGTCATCTCGCCAAACCGACAACTGATAAAGGCATCTGATGTGGTTAGCCAAGGAAGGCCAAGAACCACAGGGTGTCCTGGTTTGGAGGATGATTTAGAGTAGATGACTAGAAAGTCTATTGGATATTCCCAAGAAGCTAGAGTGACTATGACATCATGTAAACTTCCTATACGGCTAATGATTGACTTATATGCAAACTCTATCATGGTTTGGGTTGGTCTTAACTGGTTGATTTGGGGATTTTTCATAGTGTCAAAAGGCATTACATTGATTGTTGCACCCACATTAATGAGTATGTTTGGTAAAGAAATACCATTAATTTCAACAGTGACTACTGGGTTCCCAGGGTCATTATATTTGTATGGCATTTAAAATATAAATTCAAATAATTGTCTCACCACCTGAACAAGGGGAGGTTCCTTCTTCTTCCTTCCTAGTTTCTTAAGGAAAAGATCCCTTTTGATTTTGGCATATATGGGAATATCCTTAATGGCTTGCAACAGAGGTATTTTTATACATACATTCTGTAATTCATCCTCTATATCTTTGTGCAAGGGTGGGTCAGGTTTCTTTACTGATAGTCTTTCGGGGTAGGGTGGAAGATAAACTTGTTGAGTTACTTGTACAGACTAAGAAGTGATTGGAATAGGAGGGGAAGTCTCTTCTTCTGCAGGGGTGGTTTGAGTGTTTTCTTCCTCAGAATGATTATCATTTTCTTCCTGAATTATTACTATAGGATTTGATTGATTTACAACTTTCCCTGATCGTAGTTGAATTTCATAGGTGGGAAAGGTTTGAACTTCTGTATTTTTCATAGGGTGGGTGGGTCGATTATTGGGGTTAGGGATTGGCTGGGTAGGGATTGTTGTTGGTTTCAGAGGATTGTGGGCAGCTTGGTTTTGTGGTTGTTGATTGGCATTTATAGGTGCTTGTTGTTGCTGGTTAGGGTTCAAGGGGGTTGTAAATTGTTGTTGTATAGGGGGTGGGAGTAAATCTTGCATCTATGGTGGGTTGAATCCAGGTAGTAATTGGGAAATGTTTGCAGGATACTTTGGATATGTAGGGTAAGAGGGATTTCCATACACAGGCCCCCTCCAACCTTGTTTCCAAGATTGAGTTTGGTCTTGTTGAGGTGTCCATTGTGGATAGGTCATTGGGGAAGGACCCCATTGTTGTTGTTGATACTGTGCATTAGGGTCATAAAATGCATTGGGGTTTTGTTCTCTCCAAGGTATTCTGAAAGGGTATGATTGTTCTTGTGGGACTCTTCCTCCCCTATACATGGCTTGTAGCTCAAGAAAATTTGGACACTTAAATGTAGCATGCTCTAGTGTACACAAGCCATAGATTTCTATGACATTTAATGGACATTCTTTCTCACCATGCCTCTTTCAGCATATAGGACAGAAGATTGCTAAAACAATCTCTTCTTCTTGTTTCTTTTTCAGTTTTAGGGTATCTAACAGGTTATTTATTGTGCTCAAGATGTTTGTTTTAAAGTTTTCTAATAATTTTCCTAACTCAATTCTGGTGACAGTTCTTGAGCTTTGTCTTGCATTTCTGCTAAAAGAATCTATTGGTGCTTTGCCTGTTTTGGCTTGTCCTCTTGAGTATCATCTACAGTAATTTTCAATCTCTACAAAAGGATTTTGGTGTACATATCATGAACTTAAAAAATTTAAAACTTCTATGCATTCATCTCTAATACCCTTAAAAAATATGGTTCTTACTACAGCTGGGTCTGTGGTGAATAATTTTGAATTCTGGTAGTTGTATAAGAACCTTTCTAAGTAATCTTCGAGGCTTTCATCTTCTGTTTGCTGCATTTTAAAATTTTCATTTTTAGCATTATCCTTACAATAGTCTTGGTATTTTCGTAAAAATGTGTCTTTCATCTGATCCCAAGAGAGGATTGTATTTTATCCTAAGATCATGAACCATCTTAAGGCTGAATCTTTCATTGTAGCAGGAAAGAGCTTAAGTTTTTGGACATCGTCTGAGTAGTTATAGCTTCTATATAATATGTCAAACTCGAATAAAAATAAATCTGGGTCTTCAATTGACATACCTTTGAAGGTGGGTAGTGATGATAGTGGGATATTCTTCATGCTAATATTTCTAGAAATATCTAAGATTGGAAACCCAAAGGTGTTAGTTTTAGTGGTTTCATTTCCTTCTTCTTCTTCCATTCCACTGATAGATGGTTCAGAAACTGGATTTTGTGTGTCTTCTGAACGTTCAACAAATTCACTTTCTGCCCACCCCAATGTTGATTATTCCATTTTAGGTCCTTCTTCTGGAGCCTTGTTGGCTCCCCTTGAAGTTTCTCCTGGTGGAATTTTTCCTGCACCAGTGTCAGTTGGATTAGTGGGGGGGATTTTTTTTGAATCTTTAGATATTACAAATCTACCCTTATTATCTCTATATCTATGCATAAAATGGAAATTTGATTCTTAACTGAATTGAAATCCTAATTCTATCTAGAAGGTAAGAAGGCAACCTAGCTTCGGAGAACCCCACTCTAGTGGTTGCGTGGCTCTTCACTCACATATCAAACGTTTTATCCTCCTCCCTCAAGCAACCTTTAAAATCATTCAAAAACTATGCAAACAGTCTAAAAAAAATCACGTCCTACTGTTTGCAACTCCCCGGCAATGGCGCCAAAATGTTGTGCTACTTATATGTTTAGTTTAATGCACTCATTAATTATCAATATAGGATTCATAATCGATAGAGTTACAAGACACCAGTAAGAAAGGTAATTCTAATGTCATGAGTATAGAACTATTCTAGATTAAGCATGCTAAAAATAAAACAAACTAGCAAATAAAAACACACTTTGGTTGTCTTTCACAGAGAGGCTATCCACTCCATTATGGCACATGCAAGTATGAGATGGAGTTATTTTGACAGATCAACTCTACTATCTATCCTAAAAACTAACTATGCAATAACACTTCTAAAAGGGAAATCACACATCAATCATCAAGACATAGCATGGTAGTTCAATAGTCAATATACTGAGTATGATGTGGTTCACAATGTGTTATTGTAAACTTCACTAGTTCTCCTTCAAATATGTCTGACTAGTGCTGCCAACATTTATGTCCATGAAACAAAATCAACTTCATAAAAACAGAAACATAACATATGCAAAACAAAGAAAGTAAAGATCTCCAAACAATCGTATGAACGAAATCCTAGTCTAAACTATACTGCTATCATCTGAAAGAATTAAGATTAAGCTAATCTAACATCTATACTATTGAAATCAACTACTAACACTAATCTATAAGGATGCTAACCTTTGTTGGGCGGTGGGCCCTTGCCTCTTCAATAGGTCAACGACTGGAGTCTACAGTAAGCTTTCTTTCAATCCACACATTCCTCTTACTTAAATTTCAAAACATAGAATTAAACTATGCTAACAACTCAACTCACATTCATTCATAAATGGTCAAGACCTGGAAATAATTGACATCCTTCTATTAAAAATTCAACTTAGAATATTTTCTACAATATGTAACGCTGCTTCACACATTGTGTTATGATAACTCTGTACTACCTCCACCATCCTTGCCATGACTATTTAAATAGTCTTAGTCATGAAACACAAGGAGGTGAAATCTTTAGCAAATCAGCCAATTATCAAATTTATATATTCGGTTAAATATTTTAAGATTTATCCTCATGACACGAAGTGTGTGAGGATGAAGCAATAGGCACACAAGCTTATCATAACCTTTCTAGATCTTTAATGATTCAACAAACATCCAACAATTATCTTTAGTACGATCTAGAGATAAACTTGTTATATTTTGCTTCCTATATTGGTACTGGATCGTGACAGGTGAAATTCGGTAAATGGTACCAGATCCAAACAATGCACAAGTGGTTGGTACCAGATCACGATAGTCTACGGCCGTTGGTACCGGATCACGACAGGTGAGATTCAGTGCCAGATATGAATGGAAGGTGTGCTTGGTACCAGATTCGGACAGTGGAAATATGGCACATAAGTATCGGATGGCTGAGCTGGTACAAAAAGTCTAGACTTATCTAGAGGTCAAAGGTTATACATGGCAAATTGAAACATTAGTACATAAAACATTTAGTCTCCTAGCTCAATAAACCACAAAAATGCATGAATTAATTATACTTTACCTTATGACCTCATCAATGGCTAATGGTAGTGTTCTTTGTCATTTATCCAAGCTTAGGTAAGACAAAAAGGTATAAATGAGGAGTATAATAGGGTAGTGGGGATGTCAATTTAGAGGCTCAACACTTTTCCTTTCCTTTCCATGCCTTCCCTTCCCTTTCCTTTCTTTTCCATGCCTTTCCATGCCTTCCCATTCCTTTCCTTCCCATGTCTTCCCATGCCTTTCCTTATCATGCCTTGCCTTCCCATGTATTTCCTTATCATGTCTTCCCATGCCATGCCTTGCCTTTCCTTGCCATGAAACAAGAAGAAAAAAAAAAATAACAAAAATTAAAAAAAAAATAACAAAAAATGAAACATAAGAAAGAATAACTAAAAAATAAACATAAGAATGAATAACAAAAAAGGAAACATTGCAATGAAACAAGAATAACAAAAAAATAAACATTTATGTGTCATTTACATGCCTCAAAATTAATCCCTTGGAATACACCTTGACAACTTTTATTACATTTCTTTGATAATTTTCATCTCTTTAGGGCTTGTTGTCTTGAATATTGTAGGGTTCTCATGTGTCACCTTGCATTTCAACATACATTTGTTATCTAAACCCTAGTTTAAAATCATGCATTTTTATCCCCTTTTCATTTAATGATTACTTGTTTTAAGGGATGTTATATTTTTCCTTGTATTTCCTTTCCTTGGCTTGCCTTTCCATTACATGCCATGCCATGCCTTTCCTTTGCATGCCCTGTCATTCCATGCCTTTCATTTCCTTTCCTTTCAATGTCATGCCTTGCCATGCCATTCCTTTCCTTGTATTTCATTTCCTTGCCTTTCCATGCCATGAAATGCCTTAGATTGCCTTGTCTTTCCTTTTCATGCCTTACTTGCCTTGTCTTTCCTTCACTTTCCATGCCTTTCCTTAACTTGCCTTCACTTTCTATGTCTTTCCATGCCTTTAGTTTCCTTGGCATTCCTTGTCTTTCCTTGCATTTCCTTGCATTTCCATGCCTTCCCATACCTTTCCTTTCCTTGGATTTCCTTGACATGACATGCCATACCATGCCTTTCCTTTACATGCATTTCCATTCCATGCCATTCCTTGCCTTGCTTTGCCTTCCCATGTCTTGCCTTGCCTTTCCATGCCTTGACATTCCATGCCTTACCATGCCTTTCCTTGCCTTGCCTTGCCATGACATGCCATGCAATTCCTTGCCTTACCTTCCCATTCATTTTCTTTCCTTTCCATTCCTTCCCATGATATTCCTTTCTATGCATTTCCATGCCTTCCCATGCCTTTCCTTGCATTATGAATCTAGTGTCGAAGATACTCTAACAAATGGTTTTCCGGTGGATGGAATGATAGTGGAGGGGCCCCACTAGATGAAATTTGCTTCTATGGATCCAATGCAACTGACAATTCATCCATCTAAGTTCTAGTTTGAGTTTTATCATGATTTGAAACTCACCTCCTCAAGTCATTTAGGGACATGTGGAAAATTTAGTCCAGGGGAATAAAATACAAATCGAGTTCATAACAAAGTTTTGTAAGCTCCCACAAGTATATTTGGCCCCAAGGCCCACGTGACTACACTACCCACAAACACCTGACACAATTTTCTTGAAAATCGGCCTCCTATTCAAAAATTGTATTATGCCTCATTGAGAAAAATCCCAGTGCTTGAGATACTCCAGAAAATTATTTTTCGGTCGAAAGAATGACATTCGAGGGGTCCCACTAGATGAAACCTGGTGCTCCAGATACAATGCAACTAACTGTTCATCCATCCAAGTCTCGGTTTTAGTTTATCATGAGTTGTAACTTGCCTCTTCAAGCCATTAAGTATATGTGGCCAATTCGGTCTGGGGGCATAAAATACAAACCGACTTGCATAACGAAGTTTTGTAAGCTCCCACGAGTATATTTTTCCAAGGCCCATGTGACTACACTACCCACAAATTCCCGACATAGTGTTCTTGAAAATCGACCTCATGTTCAGAAATTGTATTATGCCTCATTGAGAAAAACCCTTGTGTCGAGGATACTCCAAAAAATGGTTTTCTAGTGGACAGAATGACAGCAAAGGGGAACCACTAGCTGAAATCCGGTGCTTCAGATCAAATAAAATTGATGATTCATCCATCTGAGTGTCGGTTTGAGTTTTATCACGAGTTGCAACTCGCCTCCTTAAGTCGTTTAGGGACATGTGGCCAATTTGGTCCAAGGGAATAAAACACAAACCGAGTAGCATAACAAAGTTCCCTAACCTCCCACAAGTTTGTTTGGCTAAGGGCCATGCGATTACACTACCCACAAATTCTCCACACAGTTTTTTGGAAAATCGACCTCCTCTTTAGAAATTGCACCATGCCTTATTGAGAAAAACCCTAGTGCCGAGGATACTCCAAAAAATAGGTTTTTGGTGGATGGAATGACAATGGAGTGGCCCCACTAGCTGAAACTTGGTGCTTTGGACCTAACACAACTGACAATTCATCCATCCGAGTCTTGGTTTGAGTTTTATCGTGAGACTTTGCAACTCACCTCCTTAGGTCATTTACAGACATGTGGCCAATTTGGTTTCGAGGCATAAAATCCAAACCGAACAACATAAAAGAGTTACATAAGCTCTCACAAGTCTGTTTGGCCAAGGCCCATGTGACTACACTACCCACAAATTCCTAACACAGTGTTCTTGAAATTCAACCTCCTCTTCAGAAATTGCACTATGCGTCTTTTAGAAAAACCCTAGTGCCGAAGATAATCCAACAAATGGTTTTTAGGTGGAATAAATGACAGTCAATTAGCCCCACTAGCTCAAACCCAGTGCTCTGAATCCAATGCAACTAACAGTTCATCCATCTAATTCTTGGTTTGAGTTTTATCATAAGTTTAAACTCTCCTCAATCCATTTAGGGACATGTAGCCAATTTGGTCCAGTAGCATAAAATCAAAGGCAAAGCAAGGAAAGGCAAGACAATCAAAGGAAAGGCATGACAAGGTTGGGCATGGCATTGCAAGGTAAGGAAAGGTCTAGGTCTAGGTCTAGGTCTATGTCTATGTCTAGGTAAATCATATTACTTATGATAATCCATGTTTGAAAAATATATGATACCTTAGATATATGAATAAAGAGAGCCTATTTTATGACATTGAAATTCTCATGAAATTATTTTTATATAAGATATATGGAATAAAAAGTTGTAGAATTACATGCTTAATGAATCCTTTGATTTTAATTTTTACGTATTAAACTTGTTCATTTAGTACAAGAATTATGTACATATTAAACTTGTTCATTTGGTCAAGGCATGACATGGCATTGCATGGCAAGTGGATGCAAGGCAAGAAATGGAAAGTGAAGGAAAGGCATGGTAAGTGAAGGCATGGAAAGTGAAGGCATGGCATAGCAAGGAATGGTATGGGAAGGCATGGTATGGAAAGGAATGGCATGGAAAGGCAAGGAATTGCATGGCAATGCATGGAATGGCATGGAAAGTGAAGGCATGGAATGGCATGGAAAGGCATGGGATGGCAGGGCATGGTATGGAAAGGCATGGTATGGAAATACAAGGCATGAGAAGTGAAGGAAAGGAAATGAATGGCAAGGCATGGAAAGGCATGGCATGGAAAGGGATGATATGGAAAGGAATGGCATGGAAAGGAATGGTATGGAAAGGAATGGAATGTAAAGGCAAGGCATGGCAAGGCAAGGCATGGAAAGGAAAGGCATGGAAAGGCAAGGAAATGGCATGGAAATGCAAGGCATACCATGGAAAGGCAACGGAAGGCATACCATACCATACCAGGGCAAGGCATACCATACCATACCATGGCTTGGAAAGGAAAGGAAACGCAAGACATACCATACCATATTGTTACACCTCAAAATTACTCACTTCGATAGTGTCGCAAGTGTCATCATTATGAGTGTTGTAAGTGTCACATCTTGTCCACAAGTGTCACATCTTAACTACAAGTGTTGCAAGTGTCACAAATAGTATACTTCCATATTCCCCATGTCGTGCCTCTAATGACATCACAAAGACACTTAGGACACCCCAAAGACTAGTTTTGAAGAAGATAAGTCACTTGACAGGGAGTACAAACCTTTTTCCATGGAAAAAACACTCAAAAACTGAATTTGGGAGAGGAGTGATCCCCTACCCATTGGCAGGGAGTGTTGGCGCTCCCTGGGCCTCTTTGGGGGAGTGCTTGAGCACCCTGTGCACCCTTTTGGGGGAGCGCTACCATTTTTTTAGCAAATTCTGGGTTTGTTGAGGAAAATAAGGAAAGAATCCCTCAATTCCTGAAGGTATTTGAATTCGAATAGATGGTCAATGCATGATCTTAGAGGAGATCCTCAACTGAAGGAGAAGAATCCTCAACTCATCCCAAATATCTCTCAAGTGGTTGGACCTCTCCAAGGTTATATAAGGATACCTTCACATGGTGAAAGGTACAATGGAGATTGGGAATTACATCAAACTTATGATCTCATGAGGGATATGCCATCAAAGCAATTAGTGGATATCATTTGAGAAAAGGGGTTGGACAAGGAGAACTGGAAGAAGTTGTTGCACCTTCATTCAAAGGATTGTAAGTACTTTTACTTGTTCTCATTAATAATCAATGCTTGGCCTATTTATTTGAAACTTGTTCTTGTTCCATATGAGTTTGTCTATAGTAGATGGATCTATAATTGATTTAATCTCAGTAGAGTAGGAAGTCCATTGTATCTTTATTTTTCCTACAGGATCTATCAGAGAGATCATGATCGAAGCTGAGCCAGAACTTTGAAAGGACAAACGTCGATGATAAGGTACACATATTTCTCCTTATCTTTCATTCATTATCTTGATTATATCTAAAAGGAAGTTAGTTTCCATGTTAAGCATTTTTTTGTCTTGGCCTTAGGAGCCTAGAGACCAAGAGGGAATCCACTTGTCCGCAGGGGGATTCACCTACAACAGAAATTGGCAACTCCATTGGGGAGGAGATCTCATTTTTGTTTCCATTCCCAGATCTTGTTTTGTCCCTTTTCCCACTGATTTGATCTTCTCCACATTGTATTTTTTATTCTTATATTTGTTTGATTGCCTCTTTATGTCATCAGGATCACCCTGATTGACTAAATTTCCTTTATTTTTTGAGTTTTTGGGCTTTTTTCTGAGTTTTTGGAGCAGAGCTCTCCCCTCCTGTTGTTTTCAGAGTGCTAGAACTCCCTTGTAGCCTTAAATAGAGCAATGGAATGATCTGGTGCCCCTTACACCAGAGCGCTACCCCATTTTTGTGAGAAATTCTCCAGAATTTTAATCTTCTAAATCTATTTCTTGGTTTTGGCTTTTGCTCAAGGTCCCATACTCTCATTCCATCTTGATATTGGCCTTCAACACCCTTTTTTCTAAGGATTCATCCTCTTTTGTTTGGATTTTTTTGACATTTGTCCTTACTTTGCAATTTGTCCTTCATGATGTGGAGTCAATTTGTCATTTTCGTCTCGTTTATCTGAATGAGTGAAAACTTTGTAAGGGGTTTCAAAGATCTTTTGTACTTTTTATTTTTGATCTTTGAGTCATCTTGTCCAATCTCTTTCACCTTACTTTTGAGTTTTTTTCTTTCTGTTTCTTGTTTGATCATAACAAGGGTGTATTTTGGTTTATGTGAAGTTTGCTTCCGGATTGCTTAAATCTCACAACTCTTGAAGTCCAATTAGCATAGGAAGCTTTACATCTACTGGTTATCAGTCACATATAAACATTGTAACATTGCATTGGATTCCTTATTTAGGACTATTGCATGAGGTCATTGCATCTTAGTGTTTGACAGGGAAAGGAAAATCCTTCTCCTTCCCTTAATTAGACATTCATTGAAAGAAAAGATTGCTTATCATTTCTTATGCATGTTTTGGGAATTGAGTCATAATATGATCAGTATTCACTCTCATACACCTCTGAGTAAACAACATCCACTAAAATCAACGCTTAAGTAAAATTTATCAGACTTTTTACATCTTTGTTAGCAAACCTACATTAGTTTAAGGTGTAGGGCTTTGGAATAGGTTGAAAGGATAACTTTCCAAAGCTATCAAACAAACTTAGCATATTTCAATAGGAGAGACAATCCAATTGTCGTATAGGTTTTCTGGGATCCCCCTCTCACACAGGGGTTACACACAAGGTCACATTCGGGAGAGTTACAGAGATTATCCCTCCGTGGTTCAATTGTTTGTAGTGGTCAAATCATATATTGGGGGTCACTTGAGGGTATACCCACGATTATGTGTGAGAGCCTCTCGAGTTGATTTCGGATTTGTTATCCTGTCCATATGTTTAGATCAGACTATCGACTGTACCCGCCCAGGGGCTGGCTGCAAGTTGGTGACCTTAGTAGCCATAATCTTAAGGGTCTCACACAAGGTGACGGTGAAGGGAAGTCTCACTGTACCTAGAACAAACATTGTTCAAACTCACTCGGGCTCCTTGGAGGGTAAATACACAATTACTACATGGAAGCTTGCACCAAGGCGTAAGCCCATTAAGCAGGTCACCAACGTAACTGATCCACCCGCTCTATCCCCACCTCTTCCTATTTTGATCTCGTGACGTTGGATTTCATCACCAACTAGTGGTTTCATTATGGGAAGGTTTTGTTTGATTGTTTTCTTCTCAGATTCATAGCATGTGTTGGTTGTGTTACTTACTGGACCTTAGGTCACATTAGTGTTAATGGCATCCAATCCTAAGAGTACCAATGGAGGAACCCCTTCTCCTAGGGAACCTTATACATTTCCTTCTTTTGGAAACTTTGGTCCTCCGCACATTGCCACACTCAGTCTTTTGGGACTCACCATCGGATTACCAGTTTGGTTGTTCCCCACCCCGGTGATCCCAAATCCTCCCAATGTTTCAACTGAACCTAATATTTTAGATGTTAGTACACCACCCACAGATCAACCTCATGTCGACTTTCCACCTTCTTCACCCATTAAGTCTCATTCCATTTCTCCTTCTTCGCCTAGTGAAATCTCTAAAACAAGTAGCCAGGTTGATCAGAAGAAGAAGAAACAGAAAGAGAAGAAGAAAAAGATCCTAAAAAAGAGCAGGGCCCCAACACCATCAGATGTTGGATCCAAACAACCAGTTACTATTAATAGTACCGAGGGTGTTGATGAGGTCAACAATATTAAAATAAAGAATCTGAAACCCAAATTCCCTTGCATTATTTGTAAGGGTGACCAATTTCTAAGGGATTTCCTTGGTATTCCCAAGGTCTTAGAAATGTGGTCCTCCACGTCATTGACCTTTTATGTTCATTCCAGTGATACCCCGTCAACTAGTGACGTTAAGGTTGGTAAGAAGAAGACAACTGTCAAATTCCCTTGCATGTTATGCAAAGGTGATCATTATTCTCACCTTTGTCCCCGTATGGACAAGGCTTCTTCTCTTTTGGAAAAACTTCAACTTCCAAAAGGTTATCGTAAGATTTCCCCCAACCCATCGTTAGTTGATGGATTGGTCAATCCAGTTCCATCCCTGATCAGGTGGTAAATCTAGTTTCATCCTCGATTGAACCACAAACCCAAGTAGCTGACCCAGTTCCGTCATCGATCATCCTTACTCTTCATCAAAAGAGTGTAACCCAAGTAGTCGATCTATTTTCATCCTTGGTTGGCCCCACTCTCCCGTTAGAGAGTGACACCAAAGCGGTCGATCTGTTTCCACCCGTCGACCCCATTCTCCCCTTGGAGAATGAAACCCAAGTGGTCGATCCAGTTCTTTCATCGGTCGATCCCACTCCTCCTTTGATGAGTGCCAAAGTGACTAATCCAACCCTTTCCTTGGTCAGTCCCACCCTTCATCTGAAGAGTGCCAAAGTGATTGCTCCGGTTACATCATCAGTCAATCCTACTCTTCCTCTGAAGAGTGACAACATGGTCTATCCGATCCCATCATCAGTTGATCCTACTCTCCTTCTAGAGAGAAAACCCAATACTGCAACCATTTTTCTTGTTGATACAGAATCTACCATGTTGGGGGGCATTCCTCCTTCTCCCGTGAAACTCCCTCCAAGCAATGAGTCCATCCTTTCTGATTGGGGTGCGCTAACTGGACCTTCTCTTCCCTCTCACATTCCTTTCCAGATTACAATACAGGTTTGTGGTCGGGACATTCCTCAAATGCTAATATATGAAGGTGCATCCATTAGTATTTTGTCCTCTGTTGCTTGGCATGCTTTGGGTTGTCCTCATCTTGCACCGGTTACATAGAATATATTAGCTCTTAACAAAAGAACTAGTCAACCTTTAGGGACCCTTCCTCAGTTTTTGGTAACTTTGGGAGAGAAAACTGTCTTTATTGATATCATGGTAGTCCGAAACCCCTTGGATTTTTCTTTACTCCTTGGGCAGGATTATGTCTATTCTATGAAAGCTATTGTGTCCACTCTTTTTTGTTTGATATCTTTCCCTCACAATGGAAGAATTGTGACTATTGATCAACTTTCATTCATTGGTTCTGACTGGATTACCTCCCTAAATGGATCTTATATGCATATTGCCCCTACCACATGTTAATTATGTGGCATTGTGTCCCATGACTTAAAATTCCGATGATTTGGATCTGGTAGTTGACATGGTGATCTCTTCGGTAGGGTTATTAGAGATTGATCTCCTTACCCCTATCGCGACCTTCAACATGTGTTCCTTCCAGAGTAATTTTCTTCCATCCAATGAAGATCTCTTGGAAGCAATGACTGAGATTTGTCCCTTGACATGGTGTCCTTCTAGAGCATTATTCTCTTGGAAGCCAGGATCAAGAAGAGTCCATGAGCATAGTTTATCTTATTTGTATAAATCTCATTAAAAAATGAAACAGGGGCTATGAGCACAATTTCTCTTCTTTGTGGCAAGCTCGTTAAAACATGAAACAAAAGCTTTGAGCATAGTTTTATTATCTATAGCAAGCTCGTTAAAAAATGAAACAATAATCTGGGGATTGAACCTAGAGCCTTGAGCATAGTTCTTTTTCCTATGTCAATCTCGTTAAAAAATGAAACAGTCACCTCTTTTGAACCTTCTTTTCATCTACTCTTGTCCTTTTTCTCCATCTAGTAGAGAAATTGGTGACAACCTCAAAGTCGGTGAATGAAATAAAGCTTGGAGGGCATGTCTCCAGCCTTTGATGATCATTCTAGAGTTAAAACACCAGTTTTCGAGTTGGGGGCATACCGAGCTTAGTCTTTGTTCGTTATCGTGCTCGTAATTACATGAGAATGCATCCAAGTAAACTTTTATCTCTTTTTCAAACCTGCATGGATATACGAAAAAGGAACCCCCTAGAGTCGTATTTGAGATCTTTTCAGACTCTATAAACATGAAAATATTGTCGAGTGATCTTGCTTCCTTTCCCACTCATTGAAAGGTTTGAAAGGGCATCTTTCAAGTGATAATTTATCTCTTTTTCGGCCTCGCGAGACTAACGTTACGAAAAAGGACAGCATTGGAGTCATCTTTAAGTTGTTTTCGGACTCTCTAAATATGAAAAACCACTGATTTTACCCTCTCTGGACTCCTTAAAAAATCATACATTGAAGGACCCATATGGGATCAAACCCTTACTTCTTCCAGTTCATTAAACAAAGGAAGAGGGACTTGCCAAAGGTGATTCATATCGAGCATGTGTTACCCTCCTCGAGCTCATTAAATTAAAAAGAGGTACTCATCTATATGGATGGGGGAAAAATTGAAAGAAGCAAGCAAAGCAGTTTTTGAGAACATGACCAGTAACCCTTACGGTCACCCTTGAACATGACACTTTGTCTTTGCACGCATTGTAATCCGCTGAACCTCTGCACTGAGCCAATCCTCTGAGTTTCTTTTACTCCTTTGGGTCACCCGAGGAAAGTCACCATATCCACTGCATTATTGTGTTTTGGTCCATGATAAGTTTCTACTGTTGTGCCTCAGTGTTCAAGGGAAGTATCTGCCTCAAGAGTTAGCCATCACAAATATTTTGTTTCAATACATGTGTCAGTCCATGTTCATTTGACCTACCAATTACATCTCTATGTTTGTTTCGTGTCATTGATGACGGATACATCAAGGCCCTCCTTCGACGAGTCTATTCCTGTCGACTTCAACACATTATCCAGGGACTCAGACTTAGAAACCAGTTAGTACCTTGGGACCTACATGCCTCAATGGAAATCCTAATTGTGTCTGATAGTGGGTTTACATCAGTTACCTCTGATCGGATGATTCCATGGATGTTTGACTTCATCTCATCTATTCACATTCATCATAATGTACTAGAGTACCTTGTGAATCATTGGAATCAATGGTGATTTCCCTCGCGCTTGTTAACGGTTTACATCATTGACCAGTAATCAAGTGGTTTCTACCATGTTCAATAACAGTACATCTATTCACATGCTTAGATTCCTACTACAACGGGATCGGTAAGAAGACCCTGGGTTGAGTTTTCACTCTTATATATAATTTACCCAGGTTGCGAAGGAGTTCTTTTGAAATATGACACATATACTATTACATAGATCCACTTTGTATTGGTCATAGCTATGTCTCGTCATCTTGTAGATCCACTATGTATTCTTCGTGGCTACGATCAGTTCAAGTCATAGAAGTATAGATCCACATTGTATCTGTAGTGGCTATACCATTTTGTCAATATAATTATGGATCTGTAGTGTATTTTATGGTGGCCATACCTAAAAGGTCTTTATCACTCAAGCATAGGTATGTCTGCCTTGGGTTTTGAAACATGTCATAATATTTGTTTGATGGTTGTGTGTATATTTTTCTGGTTTATCTGCATCCATACCCTTTCTCGAAAAAGTATACAAAGTACTTCAGTCATCATCATCCTCTAACTTCGTACTTTGGGGGGAAATTTGTTACACCTCAAAATTACTCACCTTGATAGTGTCACAAGCGTCATCATTATGAGTGTTGTAAGTGTCGCATCTTAACTACAAGTGTTGCAAGTGTCACAAACATTAAACTTCCATATTTCTCATGTCGTGGCTCTAACGACATCACAAAGACACTTAAGACACCCCAAATACTAGTTTTGAAGAAGAGAAGTCACTTGAAAGGGAGTACAAACCTTTTTCCATGGAAAAAACACTCAAAAACTGAATTTTGGAGAGGAGCACTCCCCTACCCACTGTCAGGGAGTGCTAGCACTCCCTGAGCCTCTTTGGGGGAGTTCTTGAGCGCCCTGTTCACCCTTTTGGGGGAACTCTACCCTTTTTTTAGCAAATTATAGGTTTGTTGAGGCAAATAAGGGAAGAATCCCTCAATTCCTGAAGGTAGTTGGATTCAAATAGATGGGCAAGGCATGATCTTATGGGAGATCCTCAAATGAAGAAGAAGAATCCTCAACTCATCCCAAAGATCTCTCATGTGGTTGGACCTCTCCAAGGTTATATAAGGAGACTTTCTCATAGTGAAAGGTACAATGGAGATTGGGAATTACATAAAACTTATGATCTCATGAGGTATATGCCATCAAATCAATAATTGGAGATCATTTGAGCAAAGGGCTTGGACAAGGAGAACTGGAAGAAGTTTTCACACCTTTATTCAAAGGATTGTAAGTACTTTTACTTTTTCTTATTAATATTCAATGCTTGGCCTGTTTATTTCAAACTTGTGCTTGTTCCATATGAGTTTGTCTGTAGTAGATGGATCTATGATTGAGCTAATCTCAGTATATTATGAAGTCCATTGTATCTTTGTTTATCCTACATGATCTATCAGGGAGCTCATGATAGACGCTGAGCCAGGACTTTGGAAGGACAAATGCCAATAATAAGGTACATATCTTTCTCCTTCTCTTTCATTCATTATCTTGATTAGATCTAAAAGGAAGTCATTTTCCATGTTAAGCACTTTTCTATCTTGGCCTTAGGAGTCTAGAGACCAAGAGGGAATCCACTTGTCTGCAGGGGGATTCACCTACAACACATACCATACCATACCATGGAAAGGAAAGGAAAGGCATGGCATGAAAAGGCATACCATACCATACCATAACAAACCATGGCAAGGCATGGAATGTCAATGCATATCATACCATATCATACCATGTCAAGGCAAGGTATGGAAAATCATGCATGACATGGCATGGTAAGGCAAGGCATGGCAAGACATGGCATGGAAAGGAAAGGTAAGGCATGGAAATGCATGTCAAGGAATGGCATGACATGACATGGCATGTAAATACCTTCACAAGAAAGGCATGGCATAGCATGGAAAGAAAAGGAAAGGAAAGGCAAGGCAAAGAAATGCGAGGCATGGCATGGAATGACATGTCATGACAAGGAAAGGCAATGCATGACATGGAAAGGAAAGGAAATGAAAGGCATGGAATGGAAAGGAATGAAAAGGCAAGGCATTGCATGGCATGGAATGGAAATTAAAGCCAAGGCAAGGCAAGACAATGCAAGGCATATCATGGCGTGGAAAGGCAAGGCAATGCATGCAAGGCAAGGAATGGCATGGTAAGGAATGACATGGCAAGGCATGGCATGTAAAGGCATTTCATGGAAAGTAAAGGCAATGCAATTCTTGGAATGGAAGGGTATACAAAGGAAAGGAATGGCATGGTATGGTATGGCAAGGAAATCCAAGGCAAGGAAATATAAAGACAAATATAACAACCCTTAAAACAAGTAATCATTAAAAGAAAGGGGGATAAAAATGAAATCTTAAACTATGGTTTAGATAACAAATGCATGTTGAAATGAAATATCACACATGATAACCCTACAATATTCAATACATCAAGCCCTAAAGGCATGAAAATAATGATATAAATGTAATAAAAGGTTTCAAGGTGTATTCCAATGGTTTAATTGCGAGGCATTGGAATGGCATGGAAATATTTCCTTTTTTGTTATTCTTGTTGAATGCAATCCACATTTTGATTTGACTTTTTCCTTGCATAATTTTATGTAATGTTATATTTATTGTTATATAGGTTAAAATCATAAACTAGATGACAATACATAGGAAACTACATGACAATGGCATGGAAATGGCATGGAAATGGCATGGCATGGAAATGGAAATTGCAATGGAATTCCATGGAAATGTAAATGGAAATGGAAATGGAATTCTATGGCATGGATTGGAAAGGAAATGGATGGCATGGCATGGAAAGGCATGGAAATGGTATGGCATGGAAATGGCATGGCGTGGCATGGATTGATAATGTCATGGCATGGAAAGTCATGGAAATGGCATGGCATGGCATGGTGTGGAAAGGCATGGAAATGGCATGGCATGGAAAGGCATGGAAATTGTGTGTAAATAGAAATTGCATGACAATGGCAAGCCATGGAATGACTTGGGAAGTCATGACAATGGCATGGTGTGGTAAATCATGGCATGAAAATGGCATGGAATCAATAGGTTTGTGTGATTGGGTTTGGGAGGGTCCTTTGTCTCCTTGTGTTTTCTAACCCAAAATTTGGGTAGGAATGTGCAATAAACTCTCATATATGGTGAAGGTAAAAGAATAATGGTTTCAAGTCTCCTTGGAGGAATTTTGGTAGCATAGCATTAATTTCTATGGTGTGTCATGAAATGTAACCTCAAAACCTTTTTTTGTAGGTGGAAAATGATACTCATTCTAAGATATAGTTTCCATGTGAACTCTCTCATTCTATTGATTAAAATCAATAAGTTTAGTGGACATCATGGAAGACTAAATAAATCTTATTCATAATTGACGGGTTTTACAAACTTTACATATACCCACTACACAATCTAAACAAACATGAGTGCATTAATGAGTCATTGATTCATCTTTTTGGCATTATGAAGGGTTACACATAAATAAAATGATTTTAGATATGTCATGAATAGAAACAGGGGAATAATGTGTGTGATCGAGAAAATGGTCAAATTATGGATTGAATCAACTAAGAAACTAACAACTAGGCTTCTCAAAGGAATGTCAAGGGAAGACTAGGGTCAAGGTTTTCTCCTAAGGATACTAGGAACACTAGGACTCATACCTACAAGAAAAAAGAAATAATTTTATCATGTAACTCTCGTAAGAGAAGAATTTAGGGTTTTGTGGCATTTTAAAACCCTAGTGCTAACTAATGTGTTTGTTATAGATAAGATAGATGGAGTTGATCTTGTACAAGTGTGGGATACAAATGTAGGATCCAAAAAGGACTTACCATTGTGTACGCTACCTTGTTGATGACCTCTAATGGAGTGAGCTATTGGATAATGTGTTAGAAAAACATGATTGTGAAGAAATAAAATAAAACAAATGTGGAAATAAAACACAAAATATACACAATACAATAGAGACACAGATATACGTGGTTCACCCAATGTGGGATATCTCCACCAGAGAAATTGCCAAGTACTTCCTTTATTATTATCCAATAAATGAAGGGATACAACCTACAACACACCCGATGTAACTTCCTCTATTTTCTCTTACACTCTCCTCTCTCAGAATAAAATATTCACAATGATACATAGATGCAATATATTTTCCTAATAAAAGAGGGCTTCCTTCTAGGACATAAAACCCTAACATAAATTCTACTATCAGATTTGTGACCATATAATAAATGGTCCATATTTACAATGAAATTAAAATATACATTTACAAGGCAATTTTTCTTTCGAGGGCTTCATCCTTGAACCCCTGTTGGGGGCCCACTTTCCCTTTAACCCCGCAAAGGGGGTAACCCCTCTCTGTACTCCCCCACGTGGAGGAGTGTACATTCTTCTGGAGTGTAAAGTCTCCATGGGGTATAAACACGGTTGACAAATTTCTCATATTCATCTTCATTCTTGAATACCAACTAAAACCGAGCAGGAACTCAGTTTCTCCCTGGTTACTCCCTTTGTTAACATGTCTACAGGATTTTGGCTAGTGTGTATCTTTTCCATCTTCAAATGTCCATCTGCCAAGATGGATCATATGAAATGGTACTTGAGCGTTATATTCTTATTCTTTGAATGGAAGGCTGAGTTCTTTGCAAGATGAATGGAACTCTCACTGTCACAATACAACCTATTATTCTCCTTCTTATTTCCCAATTCCTCCATAAACCTATGTAACCAAATCATCTCTTTACTATCCTCTATAGAAACAACATACTCTGCCTTTGTTGTTGAAAGTGTAACAACATTTTTCATTTTTGAAATCCAAATTACTGATGTTCCACCTACAGTAAAAACATACCTTGTGGTGCTCCCCCTGCTATCTTTATCACCTACCATATCTAAATAAACATATCCCTATAGAAAAATGTCTGAACTTCAAAACATAATGCATGAGTACAAGTACCTCTCAAATACCCGAGAATCCACTTTACTGCCTCCCAATGTTCTTTACCTGGATAGTTCATATACCTTTTTACAGCTCCCACTGCATGTGAAATATCTGGTCTTGTGCAAACCATTGCATAGATCAAGCTTCCAACTGTTGATGAATAAGGGACCCTGGAAATGTATTCTATCTCCTCCTATTTCTTGGGACACATTTTCTTAGTTAATTTGAAATGGGTAGCCAAAGGTGTACTAACTTGTTTTTCATTCTGCATTCTAAACCTCTCCAACACCTTCTCTATGTACTCACCATGAGACAATATCAATTTGCGATTTTTCCTGTCTCTTTTTATTCTCATACCAAGGATTTTCTTTGCGGCACCCAAATCCTTCATCGCAAATGAATTAGCTAATTTATTCTTGAGCACGTTTATATCGTGCATATTAGACCCTGCAACAAGCATGTCATCTACATACAATAGCAAGATAATATAGTTTCCATTTTCTAGATTTTTAAAATAAACACAGTGATTAGAATGACATCTACTATAACCTTGTTTTGTCATAAACCTATCAAACTTAAAATACCACTTCCTTGGAGCTTGATTTAGGAAATACAAGTTATTCTTCAACCTGCATACCAAATTCTCCTTCCCTTTGGTACCATACCCCTGTGGTTGCTGCATATAAATATCTTCCTCCAAATCCCCATGGAGAAAAGTGTTTTTTACATCTAACTATTCAAGGTAAAAATCTTCTACTTCCACAAGACTTAAAATAGTCCTAATTGAATTCATTTTAACAATAGGAGAAAATATTTCATCAAAATCTATACCTTTCTTTTATGCAAACCCATTTACAACAAGTATAGCCTTGTACCTCTTTTTTCTTCCATCTTCTTCCTTCATCTTGTAAACACATTTATTCTGTAATTCTATTTTTCCTACAGGAAACTGAACCAAATCCCAAGTCTGGTTATTTACCAAAGAATCTATTTTCTCTTTCATTCCTTACTTCGACTTATTTTTGGTGTCTACATTCATTTCCTCTTCATAACATTCTAGTTCACCAGAATCAGTCAACAATAAATAATACAACGAAGAAGAGTATCGTTTAGGGGGTCTACTTAACCTAGTCGATCTTCTAAAACAATTTTCAAGAGTTTGAGATACCTGTTGATCCTATTGTTGTACATTTTGATTTTTTGGTACCTTTGGAATTTATATTTCAGTGATCTCATCAAGCACTATGTATTCTGGTTTTTCTTTTTCTTGTTTCTTTCCCTGCAACTGATCTGTCTACATGAACTTCTCATTGAATATGACATCTATACTCCTAATTATTTTTTTATTGTCATAATCCCATAATCCATAACCAAAATCATTAACATTGTATCCAATAAAGGTACACTTCTTGGATTTTTACTCAAACATTGTTCTATTTTCTTTATCAATATGGACAAACGATTCACACCCAAAAGTGTTCAAAAACAAATATTTTACCTTTTTACATGTCCATGCCTCCTATGGAATTCTACCATACAAAGAGCTTGAAGGTCCTATGTTTATTAAGTAAACAATGGTATCTACAACATCTGCCTAGAAATATAAGGGAAAACCAACATGCAATCTCATACTCCTTCCACGCTCCATGATTTTCCTATTCATCCTTTCTGACATGCCATTTTCTGGTGGTGTTCCTAGATTTGCCTTCTCTCTACGAATCCCATGGTATAAATAGTAATCATCAAACTCTTTGCTGCAATATTCACCTCCATTGTCTGATCTAAGAAATTTCAACCTTTTTCTTGTCTCATTCTCAACCAAAGCTTTCCATTTCTTAAAAGTATCAAAAACATCATATTTTTTTTGAATGCAATAAACCCAAGTTTTTCCAATTGCATCAAAAATAAAAATAACATAATAATGAGATCCACCAAGAGATGATACCTAAGTTGGTCCATACATTTGTATGCACACACTCTAACCTTTCACTCTTCTTTTCTTTTCTGACTCTAATAAATCTGAGTCTCTTCTATTTTCCATAAATACATTGCTCACAGAAATCCAAATCGATTTGTTTAAGATCTAGCACCAAATTTATTTTGTGAAGTATATGCATCCCCTTCTCACTCATTTGTCCAATCATATGATGCCAAAGTGTTTTATCCACTCCTGTAGAAGCTAAAGATATAGAAGATTTAGTATTACCAGTACATAAATACAATGTACCTAACTTCCCTCCTTTTGCTATCACCAATGATCCTTTGGTGACCTTCCACACCTTATCTGTAAATATGGATATACAACTTTCACTTTCCAACTACCATATTGAAATTATATTTTTCCTTATTTTGGGAACATGTATTACCTCTTTCAAAAACCATTGTTTTCCATTCCTTTTATTTATTTGTACCTTCCCCATTCCAATACTTTTGCATGGTGCATTATCACCCAAATGAACCTGTCCAAAATTACCTTGAATATAATCTAAATTTTTTTTCCTATGGAGTGTGGCATGAAATGAATCCCCTGAATATACTACCCAAGACTCAGGAATATTATCTATAGAAAGAATCAAAGAATCATGTAACACATCACCTGTTTCTTGATTTTTTTCTTATTGTTCATTGTCAGGCAGTTGGCTTAGGTTGATGGATAGTTGGTATGGATTGTTGGTTGTTATTGATGTCAAATATTGGAGAGGGATATTGTATATTGATGTCAACAATTAGTGATTGATGTCAACCATTGAATAAAGTCCGGTAGCACAAATGTTTGGGTAATGGACCCAAGGTTGTTTCATGTATAATGGTATGAGTTTTAATATATTTGAAGGCAAGACTATTCTATATGGATATTACATGTCATTCCATTTATGGTGGTATGTGGAATGTCACATAACTCCTTACGGTAAGAGAGTTATGGCCATGAGAAGTTGGAGAACCCAGGTTTGGGTAATGTACCCAAGTTTGTTTGATAGATAATGGTATGCTTTTTGGCATATTTGAAGGAAATACTATTATATATGGATATTATATGTCATGCCATTTTTTTTGGTATGTGGAACGTCACATAACTCCTCATGGTTTGAGAGTTACGGCCTTACGAAGTTGGAGGACCCTCATATGTTGGCTTGATGCCCCAAAAGGTCAGAGAAGTCAAAGAGATTGAAAAGAAAAAATTCTTATTTAAATGATAAATTAAAGTGATAAAGTCAAGAAGTATTATTTAAATAATAAAGTGAAGTGACAAAATCAAACAAGATTATTTAAATGATAAAGTGAGGTGACAAAGTCAAGGAGGAATATTTAAATGATAAAGTAATGGAGAACTTTCTAATTGTGGAAAGTGGTTAACCCTAAAAATGAGGAAAATAGGTTAAGTGACGTATAAGTGGGTTAACTGACCTATAAATAAATTAAGTGACATAGAAATGGGCTAAATGAACTAGAAACAAGTTAAGTGACCTAGAAATGGGTTAAGTGACCTAGAAGATGGAGAGTATAAATAAGAGGCAAGGCTCACTCATTTTACACCACACTTGAGAATATTGAATATATATAGGTAAATAAGGTAACCAAAGTATATCTATGCCAAATTTCATAGGGAAGGTGAAGAAAAGAAGGCCGGAATTCAAGGGAGGATAAATTATTTTGATGATGCTTTCTAAAGGTATGTTATTTACAGGTCATCTCACCATTTTCACAATAAATTGTTTTATAGAATGATTCAAACCATGAAATTCCTATGCCATTGAGGAAACATATCAAATTATATATGGTAAAACATTTATCTTGTGGGTCTTTGTATTTTTCGAGTTACACTCCGTGGAAAATAGGGTTTGTGGCTAGTCTTGAAACTAGTTTAAAACAGGTGTTTCGAGTTAAAACGTCATAACTTATTCATAACAGATCCAAATTTAGTAAGACAAAATGTGTTGGTTAGAGTACAATATTTAGTATTCTATGTAACATTTTCATATTGATTCAACAAATATTCTGTGTGGAGCACTCTCTACAAGGTCGCTCTCTAAAATAAGCCAAAATTCAACAAGGTATGCCATTTTTGCTATAACTCCTTTTCTGAGAGGTTCGAAGTAGTGAAACTTGGAGGAATTACATAAAACACACTGAAGAACATTGTGTATCATTTTCAGATATTTTTTCATTACAGGTACATAGTTATTATTATTTCAATTTAGGGTTGTTGACTAATCCATAAATAGTCATGTGAGACTAAAGAAAAGTTTGATGAAAATGCTAGTCTCTTGTTGTTAAAGTTAAGGAACATTTTCATGCATGTGATCATATACACTAGGTCTATTACAGAGTTACAAATCATATTTGGATGATGAAATTGATGAGGGATTTGGGTTAAGGTACATTTTGGGTACATGGTTGAGACAAGTAGTTGATGAGTTGGCACATACATGAGGTGTATAGTTGATGATGTTGGTACATCTTGATGAGTCATAGTTGATGAGTAGTTGATACATGATTGGTACATATTTGGTACATGATTGGAAACACGTGTTGGTATTATTGTTGACACATGGTTTATGGATGATGTAGCATACTTGTATTGGTATTAGAAGAACATATTGATGGTGGTGATGAATATGAGTTGTTGGGTTATGCTTGGTTGATGCACATATTTGAGAGTTGTCTTGGTGATTGTTCTTTGTGAGTAGATCTAATTTGGTTGATAAGATTTATGAGAAAGGTTGTTGTGATAGGTTGTTTGGACAGGCTGTTGTGACATGTTATTTGTACAAGTTTGGTGCATGCTTGATGCACTTGTTCATGGTACAGGTTGAGGTATAGGTTTGGTGCATGGTTGATGCACTTGTTCAAGGTACAGGTTGATGTACAGGTTGGTGCATGGTTAATGCACTTGTTTATGGTACAGGTTGAGGTACAGGTTGATGCATGGTTCATGGATGGTTCAGGTTATTGGTATAGGTTTACAATAGTATATCTTACAGTGATAGTGTGACAGTGGTACCATCATTATAATTATACATCAAGGTGGTTGGACGGGGTAAGGACAGGTGGTTGTATCCACCTTCCGATTGTAGAGAGAGAACATATGAGGTTGTATCCTCCTTCTGGTTGTAGCCATAGAATTGGGGATTTGGAGCTTCCCTCAGGTTGTAGCTTGAGAAACTAGGGGATTGGAGCCTCCTTCCAGTTGCAGCTGGAAAACAAAGGAAGTTGGTTCTTCCAATGAATGTAATTCTTCAAGACATATAAGAAAAAGAATTATATGGTTTTCTCTTGCTTTCGATTTCCACGTAAAACACTAGTGTACTTTGTATGTGTATGATTGTTCATTTTTTCATTACTTATTTACTTTGCAGTTATTGGATGATAATATTACATTGATATAACACTTGGATTATATGGTTAAAAAGGATTAAATTTCTCTATTATTGATTCACCCCCCTCTCAGTAATCCAACAATTAGAATCAGAGTCGGTTCCTTAAGGAAACAATTTAACCACTGGAAGGAGATCATGGATTATTCTGAGATTAGACTACCAATGTTTAATGGTCATAATGGTTTTAAGTATGAGATGTGGAGAAGAAGGAAGGAATTATTTTTACAAGAACAAGGACATTATATTTGGCTATCAATTGTTACAGGATATGATAGTTCAAAAAGGGAAAAGAATAATAACAAAATAGCAATGGATTTCACCTCGGAAGGATTACCTAATCCAGTAAGAGAAAAGGTTGGTAAATGTTCATTAGCCAAAGAACTTTGGGATAATTTACATGACATATATTCTTCACCCATCGCATATTTAGAAAATTCCAAAGAAGATGAAGATACAGAACAAGAAGAAAGATGTTCATCATGTCAGAAAAATTAAGAAGAGGAAGAGTACAAAGAAGAAGAAGTTGATTATAGAGAAAAAATGATCAATTCAATTAAATATCTAAGGATAGAAAGAGAAGAAAACAAGTCATCCAAGAAAGAATTGATGAAGCAAAAGGAAAGTGTTTAGGGTTATGAAAAATATCAGCAGGTCATCAAGAATTTAAGAGCTCAACTATAAGAGGCCAGAAGAATTGAAGAAACTCTAGAATATCAAAAGAAATGTTTAGAAGCCAACATAGCAGCACAAAAGGAAGAAGCAAAAAAGAGAAAAAATATACTAATGGATCATCTCAAGGAAAGAACCAATGACTTAAACCAACTTGAGGAAGAGTTTGGTCAAGAAGAGAGAAGACTAGAAGAAGAAATAATTACATTGAAAATCCAAATTGAACAAGAAAAGAGAAAAAAAAGAGGTCATGAAGTCTCAGATAATGAAGAAAGAAGAAGGGGTTGAGAGTCTTGAAGAAGAAATTGTCACACTAAGATTCAAAATCGTCAATCTTGACAAGAACGTTGAAGAGACAGAAACATCCACATCAGTTGTAGAGAATGGAGAGAAGCATTCTACGTTGCTAGAAAAGAAGAATGAAGAAAATAAAAAGAGTTATGAAGAAGTACTCAAAGGAAGGAATCATGGTCAACCATAATCTAAGAAAACTATTGAAGATACATCTTCAAGAAGACCATCCATGTTCAAGCCACAAAGAATCTTCAATCATGATCATGATCTGTCAAGGCAAATATTTAGAATGACTACGCCACAAAGAAGATAATTCACTCCCAGGTATGCAAATTTATTTTATGGTCATTATTTTTATTGTACTAACTTTGGACACAAGGTTTCATATTGTAGGGAATATAAAAGAGATGTTTAATCAAGAAGTGCCTACGTGGTCGCATGTAACATTGAGTGTTACAAATTTCATAACTATGGATACATAGTCATTGATTTTAGAAGCATGATCGATACTTCCATGAAAGAGAATACTTATATCAGATATAAGAAAGTACAGATAAAAAAACTTGAAGAACATGTGAACAAAGACCGAGTACCAGAGATCGCAATATTGGAAATAAAACGAGAAGAAGAAAATTCTACATAGAAAAAGAAAGATGTCAGATACAGAAAGGTTTGGAAAATAACTAAAAGAAAGGAATGATAGGTAAATAAGGAACATGTTCAAGAGATTGTATTTTCAGGCATTATAGTGATAAATGGGTCAGCATTATGGACAATTGTGCAAGTAGATTCTTGGGAAGTATGGACGAGTGCATGGATTCACATATTGGTTCAAAGAGTGGTTCATAGACAAAGAAAAATTATCATAACAGATGATAATTACACAGGAAATGGCTCGAAATGCTAATGGATTCCAAATTGAAAGATATTTTTTGGACACATGAAGTGCATACAACATTTCACATTCAAAACAGAGTTATGCTTAGAAACAACAATGACAAAAATCCCTACAAACTATCGAAAGGAAGCACAAACAACAACCTTTACATCAAGATACGTCAAAGAAACCAAGGAATTTTTATTTCTCAAACCAAGTATATCAAAGAAATGTTAAAGAGGTTCAGAATGGAATATTGCAAACCAGTTATCACTCCCATGCAAACTAGTTGCAAGTTGAGAAAAGATGATGATTCAAAGTCTACAAATCAGAGGCAATACAGGTCAATGATTGGTATCCTACTATATGTGACAACATCCATAGAAGATGTGATGCAGGCAGTTGGACAAGTAGCATGATTTCAAGCAACATCCAAGGAATCACATGTATTAGCAGTGAAGAGGATTTACATATATCTCAAAGGAACAAAAATGTTTGGATTATGGTATCCAAAAGGAAAGGATATATCACTTATTTCCTACACAGATGTAGATTGGGCAGGTTGCATTGATGATCAGTGAAGCACCAATGGAGGAAAATTCTACTTGGGTGAGTGTTTAGTATCTTGGCTAAGAAAGAAACAATAATCAATATCCTTATCTATATCCCAGGTAAAGTATATTGCAGCAACAACATGTTGTACACAGGTTCTATGGATGAAACAAACTTTGACAGATATACAGGTTGAGTATGATGAGCCTATTCTAATTTATTGTGATAATACAAGCACCATCAGTATCTCAAAGAAACCGATAATACACTCCAAGACGAAGCACATTCCAATCAAGCATCACTTTCTATGGGAACATGTTGCAGAGAACAACATCAAAGTTGAATATATGGGAACAAAAGAACAAGTGGCATATATCTTTACAAAACCGCTTCCACGGGAATCCCTTGAGTATCTTCGCCAGAGACTAGGAGTAATTTCTACTCCAAAATGAATGCTTTTGAATGCTTATCTTATATGTATTATATGTACATGAGGAAGCACCATAAATAGGAAAAAGGGGGATATATTTATCATATGAAAAGGTAAATTCTTGGAGAGAGAGAATAGAGGCATGTTTCCAAGGGGAGCGATTGTGACAAGGGAAGAATGAGTGATATGACTTCAGAGTGATACCCTTTTTAAAAGGGGGAGATATTATTCATATGAAGGGAGAGAGAGTAATTAGAGGCTTATAAACACAAAGAAAAATAAAAGTCACATGGACAAGGGGAGCAACACCAAGGAGATTTCAGTCAGGGGGAGAAGCCCCAAAGGGAGATACCCTTTTCCATTGATGTCAAAGGGGGAGAGATGGAAACATTGATGAGTAGTATAAGAATGAATTTTATCATGACAAAGTGTTGCCACCAATGCCAAAGGGGGAGATTGTCAGACAATTGACTTAGGTTGATGGATACTTGGTATGGATTGTTGGTTTTCATTGATGTCAACTATTGGAGGGTGATATTGTAGATTGATGTCAACCCTTAGTGATTGATGCCAACCTGTTATCCACAAATTTGGTCATTGTGATGATGTCATGATGATGTCATGATGATTTCATGATGATGGAAAATCAAACTCTTTACTAAGAACATTTTCCTGAGAAAAGTTACAGTTGTCTTCTTCCAGAACTCACACTTTTGAAGAATGTTCGCAGGCTACTTATATATTCACCTGCGAGAATGCTTGATTCTCGCAGGCTACATTAAGCTGGGGTACGAACTTCTCACACTGTACTCATTGTTAGGGTGCGAACATGTTCTTAAAGGGGAAAAGGATAAAAATCTCGAACCTTCTAGAAGGGAATCTTCTAGAAGGGTGAGTTGGCTTTCGAATGGTTATTCAGGTGTTGGCATTCCAGATATCTTGGGATCATTCCCTATCCAAGTAACTAATCTATCTTCTCCTATATATTGAGGAGATTGCTCATGGAAAGGGTTAAGTTAAGCAAGCAGCAAATTAGCAAGAGATTGATTAGAAAATTTGTGCAAGACTGTATGGAGGACTGATGCTACAACAACTAGAGACAACAGCAAGGTCATCACAAGTGGTTGATTTTCTTCATGCATGAGAAAGTGTGTGTGTTAGAGCTAGGATCCATCGAAAGGAAACCTATGACATCAAGGCTCAGGTTGTAATTTTCGCTTTCAATTAATCCAATACAGCAATATGTCCATTTCCCATAAAGATGATGTCACTTTATTACATAAATCCTTGATCATATGTACAGACTAGTTATTGAATATATTAATATGTCTTTACTTCAATTGGTTCGTTCTGTTGTGATCTGAACGGAACGAGAGCATTGGAGCAAATATTGGAACAACAGAGATCTAAGGAAAGCGTTCATAAGGTATGTCCATGATCCTCATCTCTCAGTTCATTCAATAGTCTAGATCTAGGGAAAGTGTATTATTCTGTCATGTTTTGTTCTAGATCTAGGTGGATCTAGGGAGATCGGTTTGTGTCCGCACTCACGGATTTATCCTATAACACAACCCTTGGAGAAAGTCTACTAGCGAATTATGGTATCACAAAGGTTTGGGTAATGGACCCAAGGTTGTTTCATGTATATGGTATGAGTTTTAATATATTTTAAGGTAAGACTATTATATATGGATAGTACATGTCATTCAATTTCAGGTGGTATGTGGAACGTCACATAACTCTTCACGGTAAGAGATTTATGGCCATGAGAAGTTGGAGAACCCAAGTTTGGGTAATGGACCCAAGTTTGTTTGATAGATAATGGTATAATTTTTTACATATTTGAAGGAAAGATTATTCTATATGGATAGTACATGTCATGCCATTTATGGTGGTATGTGGAACGTCACATAACTCCTCACGGTTTGAGATTTATGGCCTTACAAAGTTGGAGGACCCTCATATGTTGGCTTGAAGCCCCAAAAGTTCAAAGAAGTCAAAGAGATTGCAAAGAAGAAATTATTATTTAAATGATAAAGTAAAGTGACAAAGTCAAGAAGGATTATTTAAATAATAAAGTGAAGTGACAAAATCAAAGAATATTATTTAAATGATAAAGTGAGGTGACAAAGTCAAGGAGGAATATTTAAATGATAAAGTAATGCATAACTTTCTAATTATGGAAAGTGGTTAACCCTAAAAATGAGGAAAATAGGTTAAGTGACCTATAAGTGGGTTAAGTGACCTATAAATAGGTTAAGTGACCTATAAATGGGTTAAGTGGCCTAGAAGATGGAGAGTATAAATAAGAGGCAAGGCTCTCTCATTTTACATCACACTTGAGAATATTGAATATCTATAGGTGACTGAGGTAACCAAAGGATATCTAAGCCAAATTTCATAGGGAAGGTGAAGAAAAGAAGGTTGGAATTCAAGGGAGGATAAATTCTTTTGATGATACTTTCTAAGTTATGTTATTTACAGGTCATATCACCATTTTCAAAATAAAAAAAATTCTAGAATGATTTAGACTGTGAAATTGTTATTCCATTGAGGAAACATATCCAAGTATTTGTGCTAAAAAATTCATCTTGTCGGTCATTGTATTTTTGGAGTTACACTCTGTGGAAAATAGGGTTTGTGGATAGTCCTGAAACTAGTCTAAAACGCGTGTTTTGGGTAAAAATGTCATAACGTCTTCATAAAAGATCCAAATTCAATAATACCAAATATGTTGGTTAGAGTAAATTCTATGGTATTCTTTGTAACATTTTCAGATCGATTCAACAAACATTTTATGTGGGGCATGCTCTACAAGGTCACTATCTAGAATAAGCCATAATTCAGCAAGGTGTGCCATTTTTGCTATAACTCCTTTTATGAGAGGTTTCAAGTAGTGACACTTGGAAGATTTGCATAAAACACACTGAAGAAAATTGTGTATCATTTTCAGAGATTTTTTCATTACAAGTAGATATTTATGATTATTTCAAGTTAGGGTTGTTGACTAATCCAAAACTAGTCATGTGAGACTAAAGAAAAGTTTGATGAAAATGCTAGTCTCTTGTTGTTAAATTTAATGAATGTTTGCATGCATGTGATCATATAAACGAGGTCTATTACAGAGTTACAAATCTGATTTGGATGATGAAATTGATGAGGGATTTTGGTTAAGGTACATTTTGTGTACATGGTTGAGACAAGTAGTTGATGAGTTGGCACATACATGAGGTGTATAGTTGATGATGTTGGTACATATTGATGAGTCATAGTTGATGAGTAGTTGATACATGATTGGTACATACTTGGTACATGATTGGAGGCACTTGTTAGTATTATTGTTGACACATGGTTTATGGATGATGTAGCATACGTGTATTGGTATTAGAAGAACATATTGATCTTAGTGATGATTATGAGTTTTTGTGTTATGCTTGGTTGATGCACATATTTGAGAGTTGTCTTGGTGATTGATCTTGGTGAGTAGATATGATTTGATTGATAATATTGATGAACCAGGTTGTTGTTATAGGTTGTTTGGATAGCTTGTTGTGACATGTTATTTGTATAGGTTTGGTGCATGGTTGATGCACTTGTTCATGGTACAGGTTGAGGTACAGGTTTGGTGCATGGTTGATTCACTTGTTCAAGGTACATGTTGAGGTATAGGTTGGTGCATGGTTAATGCACTTGTTTATGGTACATGTTGATTATAGGTTGAGGTACAGGTTGATACATGGTTCAGGTTATTGGTATAGGTTTACAACAGTATATCTCAAAACGATAGTGTGATATTGGTTCCATAATTATACTTATACATCAGGGTGGTTGGACAGGGCAAGGACAGGTGGTTGTAGCCACCTTCTAGTTGTAGCCAAAGAACATAGGGGGTTGTAGCCTCCTTTTGGTTGTAGCCAGAGAATTGGGGAGTTGGATCTTCCCTCAGGTTGTAGCCTGATAAACTAGGAGGTTGGACCCTCATTCCAGTTGCATATGGAAAACAAAAGAAGTTGGTGCTTCCAATGAATTTAATTCTTCAAGATATATAAGAAAAAAAATTATGTGGTTTTCTCCCACTTTGGGTTTCCACGTAAAACAATAGTGTATTGTGTATGTGTATGATTGTTCATTTGTTCATTGTTTATTTACTCTGCAGTTATTGGATGATAATGCTACATTGATATAACACTTGGATTATATGGTTAAAAAGGATTAAATTTATCTATTATTGATTCACCCCCCCCTCTCAGTAATCCAACATCCATATCTTTGTTTCTTTGGATCTCTACAATGTTTCTTCAGATGTTCTTTCTTCCCACAATTCTAGCTTTCTACCTTTTGTTGTCGCAAGAGTTGACTCTAGGCTATAAAAGAGCCAAGCCTTAGTACATTTTTAAAAGAATTAAATCTTGTTGATTGGTCAGTCATAGGAGGCTTCTAGAACCAGGTCCAAAATAGTCATTCCACTCATTTATAGATTAGAAACAAAAGGCATGACCTTGTTTGTCTAATTCATTTTAAAATCGTGAGGATGGATAACAGATAGGGGATGAACAAAATTGAAAGAAAAAGCCAAGCATCTGGTCTTCCTTTCAATAGAGGAAATAACACTGAAACTTCAAATATCTGAACACAGGTCTTGTCTCACTCATAGAAAGACAGAGGAAAGGCTGTGAACAAATAAAACTTGTAAATGAGGCAAAACGATTAAGGACCAGGTCTTGTTCTACTCACGGCAAAATAGAGGAAAAAATACACATTAAGGGATGCTTCAAATAGCTACAGCAAAGGTTGTACTGAATTGTAACCATTACAAGCTGAAATAATGAACATAAGGCAGAAAAAGAAGTGATGAAAACTTCAGAAACAATAATACAGGAAGAAAACGGAATTAGACAGTGACAAAGTATAGAATCTCTTGGCACTCTGTTCTATATTTGATAAAAAAATGCATTACAAAACCAGCCTCTCCAGGCTCCTGGGTTGTCCTCCCCATTTTCTACATACATCATTCTTTTAAAAGAAAAATAAAACTCTTTGTGTTCCAGGAATCTGAAACGGTTCATTTTCATGGCATTCGCAACTGCCAGATGTTCTGCAGTTACAAATATTGGTGTACGCTGGCAAAACTCGTTCAGGTACAGCGGAAATGAATTAATAGAAAGCTCTAAAGGATGTAAATCGATCTCTTCTTCATCTGCACTTATCTTTATCTCTTTAATATCGATGCCTTTTCCTGAACTTGGTGCAGATTTACCCCCAATGCATACCATAAAGATGTTGTTTCTGTCGCTTCCCCTTGTTTCATTTTGAGGCCCAGATTGTAAAACAGTTCCAAAATCTCTTCCAAATGTTCACTCTGTCAACCTTGAACCATCCCTTGGACTGATTTCTTGTACCTGGTTATCTTTCTGGAGTCCTGGCCCAGTATCTACAGTTGAAGGGTTGTCTATATCAACTCTTGTTTGATACATCAACTCGGGGAAATTACTTTCGTTGTTCAGTAGGTTTCAAACTCTCATGCTTCAGTCAAAAACTTCACAAGGAAATTTGCGTTACTAAATAGACGAGGAATAGTATTTGAGGCTAATCTTCCCAGTTGCAACAAGTAGAATCACAGTCACTCATTCCTGGATTAAAATCATATCCTCCTCTTCATCCTGCACTGTCGCATTACAGAGCAAGGTTGTCTTCCTATCGTGCACATTGTATTTGTAGTTGTCTGGATATTCAAAAATGAGAAAGAGCGCTCTGTTAGCCATTTCTCTGCAGTCAAGATCGTTATGCATACATTGCTTGTACTGCTGCTCAACACCATCATCCTCTGGACCCGCTCACCAAGTCTGAAATCAGCCGTATTCGTCATCTCGTCCTCAAGTCTAAACTCGGCTCCCACAAGAACTTAAACTTGAACTATGTGGGTCTATAAGCACCTGAGAAAGAGGTTGTGTATCAATGGAAAGATGGGTCGTCTCCTCTACCTTCCAGACAGGCCTTTGTAATTGCAAGAATCCTGGGGGAAACACATGAAGCTCTTATAGATCTTACTTTAGATTCTGTTGTATATGACAAAGTCTATCATGGATTTGGGTACCCCATATTTACATCAGGAAAGAAGATAAAAGATTTCGATTTGGTTGTCAATTACCTTCCATTCATACATTCAGTTAAAAGTAGAGGTCTCGAGATCGAACCAGTTGGTTGCGGTTGGCTGCGGTACGGATTCAATTGGATGGTTTGGTGAAAAGAAGCAGGGCAACAGAACAGTAAAGATCATGTGCTCCTATCTCAATGGGACTGATAAGTACTATGCTCGACCTATTGAGGGGATCATAGCAGTAGTAGACTTAGACACAATGAAGATCATTAGCTACAGGGATGATAAAAGAATTCCACTACCCAAAGCAGAAGGGACTGATTTCAGTTTATCGTCTTAGACGCCACCCTTTGGACCCAAAATCAATCCTATCTCGATAGAGCAGCCTAAAGGATCGAGCTTCAGAGTTCACGGCCATATGGTGGAGTGGGAAAATTGGAAATTCCATATTGGTTTCGATGTCAGAGTTGGCCCTATTATCTCTACCGCAAATTTGTTTGATGAAGAGAAGGGAAAAATCAGAAGTGTGATATACAGAGGTTTTGTATCGGAGATGTTTGCGCCTTACATGGTTTTGGCGTTATTATTGTCATTAGAAGACCTCTTATTGGGCTGAAACAGAGTGGCATGGATGCGTTTCGTATAATGCTCGGTCACCGCGTCCCATTTTTTGTTTCTGAAGCAGTCGTTGCCCCTCTTCTCCGCTTGCATGGTAACGTCCCAACCATCATACCAATGGTAACACCACCTGCCATAATATTCCTCTCCCGGAGTCGGTTACTAAGCGGCTTCTGACAATGCAGCCTTCCTTCTCACCGGGCAATTCTTTTCTTGTTGTAGTAACATCATTAGGTATCTTTCTTTGTAACTCGGGCATTTCATGGACACTTGTAGTGATAGATACAGGTTCCCTCAAGACTTCATGATTGTTTGGAAGCTGTGGATCAGTTTCTGACCCTCTGGACATGAATGTTTCATGCGGTAACCTGGGAGCAGAGGTGGCCAAAGAAATTGTCCTCTGATAATCAGGAACTTCGAAGGTGGCAGCAGTGTCAACAGGAGAATTATTTTGTTTGGTCAATCTTTGAGACACTGGGGAGAAAAAGTTAATTTCTTGATCCCGCTTCACATTTCCATCCATACACAGCACCCTTTGAACATCAGGAACTACTTGAACATATAAACTTGGAGGTTTTAGACATGATTGTCTAGATACCTTTCTAGCTTCAGCATGGGGATCACAAAGTATTTCCTCATTCAAGACTTCATCTTTGTCATATGCTCCCTTAATTTCATTTTGTGGGCTAGAACCACGAGTGTTTGTGGATGAAGCCCTTACATGACCCACAGGTTTAGTGGAAAATTGGAAATGAGGACCTTCGGGCTGGAGTGGCAGAGGGTGGAGGACGTTGTTTTGTCTTCCCAGCAATTGCTCTTTCGTCTGTAGCCTACTGCAAAGGTGATGTATGTTGAATTGTTTCATGTCTAGGTTTACTCCTTGGGGTGGACTCTGCAATAGGCAGCACATGCTTCAACAGAGATGATGGTTGTGCCCTCTTATAAGAATCGACATTTTCTTTTGGTAAAGCCCCATGTTTTTCTTGATGAAACCTGGGGATAGCAGAAGACACTGTTTGGCTCACACGGTTGCTTCTTAATGGGGAATCATTTGTTGGAAATTTCTCTTCCTCTTTTAAATTCACTACTGGACTTTTCTCAGGTTTCAGCTGTTTTATTTCCTAAACTAGCAAATTGCCACAGTTGGCCATCAGCCTCACTGGAATCATTTAAATTGTCGCTTGGAAGTGTATAGTCATTATTGGCTTCACATTCATAGGCGACATCTATACTGTTTTTCCCATTTGCACTGAAGCTATCCCTGCCACTGTTGGAATGGCTACTGCTCTGGCTTTCCTCCATGTTTTCCTGAATACGGAGAACCTTATGAATTGGTCTATCAGGTGTTGTACAAACTACGAATCCAGCTTGAGAAGAACATTGAACCACATAAGGTTGCAGATGAGGATGCCTTAAAATTTCAGCAGCCGTGGGTCTGTGTTCTGGATTTTTCCTCAGCATGCTTTTAATAAGACTTCTCAAAGCAGAGGAGTACACAGTAGATAATGGTCCAATAGATGAACGATTTATCTTACTTATTAGTCCTGCCATATCAAATGCTTTGAATGCAGATCGATGAGAAACCATCTCATACATGCAATATCCTAAGGACCAGATCTCTGATTTGAAACCATAAGGGATGTCTACTAGAAGTTCTGGACACATGTAGTTTGGAGTGCCCACAACCTTGGGTAGCATAGTCAATTTTGATATCTGTTACAACATCGGCTCCAAATAGGGATGGCACTTTCTCGTAAAGTGCCAAGAATAGTAGACTAGGTGCCTCCATCCATTTGTCTTCCCAAAATAATCAAATCCTGAATGTTGTCACTTTACTTGCATTTTTGCAGAGCGAAAAACTGCTTACTCATCCATTGGGCTATGGAGTCATAATGATTTATAACAGCCGTACTGGATTCAAAAAATGAACTGAAAACATATTGAAAACCATCGATGTAATCTAATGCTTGAAGTCAAGCTTATTTATATACATCACCTACTCTAACTACTGAAAATATTTCCAGACTCAAATGATACGAAAATGCCAATGAAGCCAATCTAATAATTGCCTACTTATTTGAAACTTTCTCACACTTTCTTCGAGCAGGATGAAAAAGGAAACTGACAACTCCCATCTGACCTATTGGTGATCATGGATTTGCAAACCTTTTATCAATTCTTGTGACCAAATATTCATGACATAGCATATTCCTCCATTAAATGAATCCAAAAGATCAGCAAAAGGGTCTTGGAAAAATATATTGTCCTGAGGTTTTGAAACATCCGGGACTACTCCATGTTCTGATCTATGATGCTCAAGATCATTAAATATGGCAACCATATCTTTTTCATGAATCAAAGCAGAGTCTAAAATATGATCTTTTGGCAGGAAATCGTCATAAAAAGGTTCACTAACTTGCTGTAAAGTTCCATGGAATAGATGACTGTCACCATTTGAAAATAGATTTACATTTTCAAAGATGGAAGAAATTTGACACTCATATCTAGGAATGTGTAAAAGTTGTAAATCTGTGTGAGTAGGGGCTGCAACATAGTCGTGCAGGGGTAGACCCTTCTCTCCCTTAGTTAAAAGAGGAGGTGGTCTCTGTTTTTCCTCAATGAAACAACAATCATTCTTTTCTATCTCCTTTGCAGGTTGACCGTGATGCCGAATGCCTTCTTCTTGAGTAAGTTCACAAGATCCAGCATCTTTATGAGCCAACTCTTTCTCATACTGCTCATCTTCATCAACTTGAGAAATCTCTATTTTTTCTTCCTCCTCCTCAAGAGGACTTGTATCACAACAATCTTCAAAAAGGATTTCAGCAGAATATATCCTCTTACAATGTTGCTGAAAAAGTGTGTGAAAACATTTCAATGAAGGAATACTGGAATGGGGTAAAGATTTATACCAGAGTCTAGCATCTTTTTCCAATGAAAACATAAAAAAATTCACGAGGACATCTTCATGATGTACATTTAATTCTTCCATGAGCTTGTGGAATTCAAAAAAATGTTGGCCAGGATTGTCATCCTCATATTCTCCAAATTTAGGGAGGATATATCCCCAAATTTTAATGTCTGGAACAGTGTTTGGAAAGCCATAAATATTTGTAAAATCCAAAGGAGCAAACCTTGCAGCAATTCGAGCAGCGAACGAGTTCGACATTTGAGACTAGTGGAGTCGCCAACAGAATCATGTAGAGTCTACGAACCAAGGAGTCGCCAGGTGAATGATCATAGCCAATTGAATGCCTATCCCTTGTCCACCATCAAGAGATAGATCTGAACTTTGTCGTATCCCAGGGAAGATAACTTCGTCCTCCATCCCCGGCAACGACGCCAGAAAATGTTGTCCCAAGAGTTGACTCTAGGCTGTAAAAGAGCCAAGCCTTAGCACATTTTTAAAAGAATTAAATCTTTTTGATTGGCCAGTCATAGGAGGATTCTAGAACCAGGTCCAAAATAGTCATTCCACTCATTTATAGATCAGAAACAAAAGGCATGAACTTGTTTGTCTAATTCATTTTAAAATCATGAGGATGGATAGCATATAGGGGATGAACAAAACTGAAAGAAGCCAAGCATCTGGTCTTCCTTTCAATAGAGGAAATAACACTGAAACTTCAAATATTTGAACACAGGTCTTGTCTCACTCATAGAAACACAGAGGAAAGGTTGTGAACAAATAAAACTTGTAAATGAGGCAAAACGATTAAGGCGCAGGTCTTGTTCTACTCACGGCAAAACAGAGGAAAAAATACACATTAAGGGATGCTTCAAATAGCTACAGCAGAGGTTGTACTAAATTGTAACCATTACAAGCTGAAATAATGAACATAAGGCAGAAAAAGCAGTGATGAAAACTTCAGAAACAATAATACAGGAAGAAAACGGAATTAGACAGTGACAAAGTATAGAATCTCTTGGCACTCTGTTCTATATTTGATAAAAAATGCATTACAAACCCAACCTCTCCAGGCTCCCGGGATGTCCTCCCCTTTTTTTACAAACATCAGTCTTTTAAAAGAAAAATAAAACTCTTTTTGTTCCAGGAATCTGAAACGGTTCATCTTCATGGCATTCACAACTGCCAGATGTTCTGCAATTACAAATATTGTTGTGTGCTGGCAAAACTCATTCAGGTACAACAGAAATGAATTAATAGAAATCTCTAAAGGATGTAAATCGATTTCCTCTTCATCTGCACTTATCTTTATCTCTTTAATATCGATGTCGTTGCCTGAACTTGGTGCAGCTTTACCCCCAATGCATACCAGAAAGCTATTGTTTATGTCCCTTCCCCTTATTTCATTTTGAGGCCCAGATTGTAAAACAGTTCCAAAAGCTCTTCCAAATGTTCGCTCTCTCAACCTTGAACCATCCCTTGGACTGATTTCTTGTACCTAGTTATCTTGTTGGAGTCCTGGACCAGTATCTATAGTTGAAGGGTTGTCTATATCAACTCTTTTTTAATACATCAACTCGGGGAAATTACTTTCATTGTTCAGTAGGTTTCAAACTCTCACGCTTCAGTCAACAACTTCACAAGGAAATTTGCGTTACTAAATAGACGAGGGATAGTAGTTGAGGATAATATTCCCAGTTACAACAAGTAGAATCAAAGTCATTCATTCCTGGATTAAAATCATATCCTCCTCTTCATCCTGCACTGTCGCATTACAGATCAAGCCTGTCTTCCTATCGTGCACATTGTAGTTGTAGTTGTATGGATATTCAAAAATGAGAAAGAGAACTCTGTTATCCATTTCTCTGCAGTCAATCTCGTTATGCATACATTACTTGTACTGTTTCTCAACACCATCATCCTCTGGACTCGCTCACCAAGTCTGAAATCAGTCGTATTCGTCAGCTCGTCCTCAAGTCTAAACTCAGCTCCCACAAGAACTTAAACTTGAACTATGCGGGTCTATAAGCACCCGAGAAAGAGGTTTTGTATCAATGGAAAGATGGGTCGTCTCCTCTGCCTTCCAGAAAGGCCTTTGTAATTGCAAGAATCCTGGGGAAAACACATGAAGCTCTTGTAGATCTTACTTCAGATTATGGTGTATTTGACAAAGTCTATCATGGATTTGGGTACCCCATATTTACATCAGGCGAGCATATAAAAGCTTCCGAGTTGGTTGTCAATTACCTTCCATTCATATGTTCAGTCAAAAGTAGAGGTCTCGAGATCGAATCAGTTGGCTGCGGTTGGCTGCGGTACGGATTCGATTGGATGGTTTGGTGAAAAGAAGAAGGGCAACAGAACAATAAAGATCATGTGCTCCTATCTCAATGGGACTGATAACTACTACGCTCAACCTATTGAGGGGATCACAGTGGTAGTATACTTAGACACAATGAAGATCATTGGCTACAGGGATGATAAGAGAGTTCCACTACCCAAAGCAGAAGGGACTGATTTCAGTTTATCGTCTCAGACGCCGCCCTTTGGACCCAAAATCAATCCTATCTCGATAGAGAAACCTAAAGGACTGAGCTTCAGAGTTCATGGCCATATGGTGGAGTGGGAAAATTGGAAATTCCATATTGGTTTCGATGTCAGAGCCGGCCCTGTTATCTCTACCGCAGATTTGTTTGATGAAGAGAAGGGAAAATTCATAAGTGTGATATATAGAGGTTTTTTATTGGAGATGTTTGTGACTTACATGGTGTTGGTGTTATTATTGTCATTAGAAGACCTCTTATTGGGCTGAAACAGAACGGCGTGGATGCATTTCATATAATGCTCGGTTGTCATGTCCCATTTATTGTCTCTGAAGCAGTTATTGCCCCTCTTCTCCGCCTGCATGGTAATGTCCCAACCATCATACCAATGGTAATGCCACCTGCCATAATATTCGTCTCCCAAAGTCAGTTATTGAGTGGCTTTTAACAATGCAGCCTTCCTTCTCGTCGGGCGATTCTTTTCTTGTTGCAGTAACATCATTAAGTATATTTCTTTGTAAATTGGGCATTTCATGGACACTTGTAGTGATAGATACAGGTTCCCTCAAGACTTCATGATTTTTTGGAAGCTGTGGATCAGTTTATGACCCTCTGGACATGAATGTTTCCTGTGGTAACCTGGGAGCAGAGGTGGCCAAAGAAATTGTCCTCTGATAATCAGGAACTTCGAAGGTGGCAACAGTGTCAACAGGAGGATTATTTTGTTTGGTCAATCTTTGAGACATTGGGGAGAAAAATTTAATTTCTTGATCCCGCTTCACATTTCCATCCATACACATCACCCTTTGAACATCAGGAACTACTTGAACATCTAAACTTGGAGGTTTTAGACATGATTGTCTAGATACCTTTCTAGCTTCAGCATGGGAACCACAAAGTATTTCCTCATTCAAGACTTTAGCTTTGTCAGATGCTCCCTTAATTTCATTTTGTGGGCGAGAACCATGAGTGTTTGGGGATGAATCCCTTACAGGACCCACAGGTTTAGAAGAAAATGGAAATGAGGACCTTCGGGCTGGAGTGGAAGAGGCTGGAGGACGCTGCTTTGTCTTCCCAACAATTGCTCTTTCGTCTGTAGCCTGTTGCAAAGGTGATGTATGTTGAATTGTTTCATGTCTAGGTTTACTCCTTGGGGTGGACTCTGCAATAGGTAGCACATGCTTCAACAGAGATGTTCGTTGTGCCCTCTTAGAAGAATCCACATTTGCTTTTGGTAAAGCCCCAGGTTTGTCTTGATGGAACCTGGGGATAGCAGAAGGAACTGTTCGGCTCACACGGTTGCTTCTTAATGGGGAATCATTTTTTGGAACTTTTGGTTCCTCTTTTAAATTCACTACTATACTTTTCTCAGGTTTCAGCTGTTTTATTTCCTAAACTAGCAAATTGCCATAGTTGGCCATCAGCCTCACTGGAATCATTTAAATTGTCGCTTGGAAGTGTATAGTCATTATTGGCTTCGCACTCATAGGCCACATCTGTACTGTTTTTCCCATTTGCACTGAAGCTATCCCTATCACTGTTGGAATGGTTACTACTCTGGCTTTCCTCCATGTTTTCCTGAACACGACGAACCTTACGAATTGGTCTATCAGGTGTTGTACAAAATATGAATCCATCTTGAGTAGAACATTGAACCACATAAGGTTGCAGATGAGGATGCCTTAAAATTTCAGCAGCCGTGGGTCTGTGTTCTGGATTTTTCCTCAGCATGCTTTTAATAAGACTTCTCAAAGTAGAGGAGTACGCAGTAGGTAATGGTCCAATAGATGAATGATTTATCTTACTTATTAGTCCTTCCATATCAAATTCTTTGAATGAAGATCGATGAGGAGCCATATCATACATGCAACATCCTAAGGATCAGATATCTGATTTGAAACCATAAGGGATGTCTGCTAGAAGTTCTGGACACATGTAGTTTGGAGTGCCCACAACCTTGGGCAGCATAGTTGATTTTGATATCTGTTACAACAACTTTCATGGTCTAGATTTGGATCTTCCCTTCCTAGAATTCTCACGATTCCCTGATCCCTTTCCTCTATCCTTTTGTCTTCCCCTGTTCTCCATGTTTAACGCATTACATGATGTCTCACCTATTCTTTTCCATCACATTTCCTCACTAATGATAACACCAACAACATCATTAAATTTTAAAGTGTTTGAACCAAAGACAGAGTTACTTACAGCCATGACCAAGTCGTTCCATCTTTCTGGAAATGAGCACAAGATTAGAAAATCCCTCACCTAATCATCAAAGTCCACTTTTACAGAACTTAGTTGATTAGTAAATGTATTAGATTCATTTAAATGATCTGCAATAGACCCACCTTCTGACATATTCATATTAAATAATCTCTTCATTAGAAATACCTTATTGGACTCCGAGGGTTTTTTCATACAATTTAGGCAATGAATCCATCATCTGCTTCATTGTATTTTCTTTCGAAATATTGAAAGCCATCGATGCCTCCAAGCTCAAACATATCGTTCCTAGTGCCTTTCTATTAAGAAACTTCCAATATTTTTCCTTCATGGTCACAAAATTCTTTTCTATTCCACCCAATGGTAGGAATATATCCTTCCAATGTAAATAATCTTCCATCTTTATCTTCCATAACTAGTAGTTTTGGTTGTTAAATTTCTCAACCCTAAACTTTTCATCTTCTGCCATTGCTCCCACTCAAATCAGGAACCCTCTTTTCCCACAAGTTACATTTTTCTCTGATACCAATTGTTAGAAAAACATGATTGCAGATCAATAAAATAAAACAAATGCGGAAATAAAACATAGAAGATACATAATACAATAGAGACACATATATACATGGTTCACTCAGTGTGGGCTAAGTCCACCATAGAAATTGCCAAGTCCTTCCTTTATTATTATCCAGCAAATGAAGGGATACAACCTACAACACACCCACTATAACTTTCTCTTCTTTCTCTTACAGTCTCCTCTCTCAGAATACAATATTCGCAATGATACATATCCGCAATACATTTCCCTCGCAAAAGAGGGTTTCCTTCTAGCATAGAAAAACCTAACATGACTTCTACCATCAAGTCTGCGACCTTATAATGAATGGTCCAAATTTACAATGAAATTACAATATTCATTTACAAGGAAATTTTTCTTTCAGGGGCCCGCTTGCCCCCAGACCCCGCGGAGGGGGTAACCCCCCTTTGCACTCCCCCGTGTGGAGGAGTGTACATTCTTTCAGGGTGTAAACTCTTCATGGGGTATAAACATGGTTGAAAACAAAGAAGTCTGAACGAGGAAGATAATCGGTATCTACAACCAACATAATATTATATTAAGGTTTCCATCACTAGGGTTTGAAGAGCGTGAATTATAACAACCCCTGAAAAGATATTGGTAGGTGGATGTGTTAATTTTTCAAAATCCCACCCAGTTTCAGTCTCGCTGATTTTTCAGTCAAATTTAAATGCTAAATTTAGTTTCAGCACTGTTTCAACATATGCTACAACCGTGGTGTTTCAGCATCTGCTCCGCGGTGTTTCAGCATCAGCACAGCGGTGTTTCAGCATCAGCACAGCGGTGTTTCAGCATCAGCACAGCGGTGTTTCAGCATCAACACAGCGGTGTTTCAGCATCTAAAAACTTAACAGAAAATAAATTTCTGAACTGAAAATAAATTTCAGAA
>ML801856.1:121843-140732 GCA_009831015.1 Picea engelmannii
TTGAGAACCCTTAATTTCTTATGGATTTGGCACTTAGTAATATTTTCCACCATAATATATTCCTTAATGTGTAGTTCAAGTATTTATAATCACTTTAGAAAAAAATAAAGGGAGTAATACAAATAAAATTCATACACTTTGAAATTCATAAAGAACGTGCCATGAAATGTGTGTGTGTGTGTGTGTGTATTCAACATCATCTAAATTGTTCAATTTTTACAAAATGGCAACTCGTACCCAATATACAAAGTGACAACAAGTGTCCTAACATAAAAAAAACATCCATATGGTGGCCTAGATACAAAATGGTAGTACTTGGTCAATAATTGACCACTGCCACCTCCTCCACCCTCTGGAGAATCCTAGAAATCAATCTTTCATCTCTTTCCTGAGTAATCACCTAGAGAGGTTCTAGGATTGGGCATGCTTCAACGCTATGGAGACTACACAAAGAATAAAAATTGTTATAAGTTTTTTTCCTCAATGAATTAATAAACATACAAAATGATACTTTTTAATTTAACCTAAGACAACTCGCTGCATATGCTACTATCAATCATGAGGGTGTTACCCTCCTTCGCGACCCCAATATCTCTGTGATGCCACCCTACATCAGTTACAAGGATCAATTCAATTAAAAAAATATGCATAAAATCAAATTCATGAAACATAAAAAAAAATCATCAATGGTGTATCTCATCGTGAATATCTTAGGCCTCGATGGAGATTCACTGGAAGATGGAGCAATAGGTTGTACAACCTGCTCTGAGACAACCTCTACTATGGTAGTCTCGGTCAATGGGAATGGTGGAAATGATGAGGGTGGGTCATTATGGACCTCCACAATATGTAAAAGTGATTGCAACTCCCTAGGCCTGGAGAAAGGTAACCTAGAAGAAACACAAAGGTGCTCAGGGAGTGCAATAGTACTATGTCTAGAAAAAATATCTACAACCTCCATACATATTAATAAAATTGAATTATTAGTACCAACTAATAAAATTTAGAAAACACAAACACAAAAAATTTGAGAATTATACGCTATTTAACTCTACACAGGATACCTGTGATGTAGGTGAATTGTCCATTCTATATGCACATTCCCCGACATTTCCTAGTCCCAAAGCTTGTAGATACACAAGAACATTACAAATTTGAGGATGCCATAAAATAAATAAATAAATATGGTGAATTTATCATATGTGACACATAGTTGTGTGTAGGGTGAACCTAATCAACATTCTTCCTCTACTGCCACATCAGAGGTGGGGCTAGGCATTGATGCATTAATCAATGTAGAGGGTATCCTTCTAGTATGTAACAACTGCAAAACAACATACAATAAAATATCAATATAAATACACATAATACAAAATAAATATATAACGATAAAGAACATAAAGATAGTCACGATACTAGCCTCCTCCATGAAGCTATGCTTTCCAATGGGCTCTATAGGCCCATATCATGTCTTCCCACATATCGAGCATCTATGAGGTTCACATGGATCACTGCCATGTCCATGTTCCCTATCCTCACTGTAATTTGTCATGCATGTTGAACCTCTGACCCCTCTATCAATGTCACTTGTTGGCACCTCCGAAAACTTAAGCTACATCTTGCAATCTCTCTACAACAGGAGGATGTTGGGTGGGGGGGTTAGGCCTTCTCTTAGGGGGAAGAGTAGCTAACACGGGGTCGCAACTACAATGCTCTTAGTCTTGCGTGGACCCTAGACCCACCCATTGGATGTCTCCAATGTCAAAGTAGTTGACATGCTTACCCAAAATAAACTCAGCCCGTGATCTTCTTAGAAAATATAAGGGCATATCCTTGTTATTACAAGGAGGTTTATCAAAAACCGTATACAACCTATACATCCAATTTTTACTAATATGGGGATGGATGCATCGGTCAATGGAGATGTGTTTCTTGTTCAATAGCAACTCTTTTCCAGTTCTAGGATCCCTAAAAATAGACAATATTTTTGGTTTTCAAATGCCCATATCATTGACTTGGTTTATGTCCAAACCAATGTTGTAGTACTCATACAATATTTCCCTATAATTAGAAATAGAGGTCGATTTCCCTTGGGAACTTGCAATGGACTTCACAATGATGTCTAAAGAAGTGGCCAAGGAGACTCTACTAGGCTCTCTAGTGTCCCTTAAGTTTTCCTCAAGGGTTCTTAATATAGCCAACCCCTCATCAATTTCAGTGTTTACATTGGGTGGTTGTGATGGATTGGGGTTTTGATCTTCTTGGTTTTCTTCTGAGCAATTTTCATTGTCTTGGGGTTCCATTGTTTTTATATATGCTGAAATTTAAAATCCATGGAATCTAAATTAGGTTGGTTTTTTAATTAAAATACAAAATTACAATTTTTTTTAATTTAGATTCTTGGAAGTAAAAGACTAAATTGGAAATGAATAAATTGGGTTAAAAATAATATAAATCAAACATACATGGACACAGTGGAAATATGCTTCCTCTATAGATCCTCTCTAGCTCCTCTATTCACTCAATGAGAGTAGAAATGAGAGCACAGATTATGCACAATGACAATAAATTGTGCTCGCAGCCTCTTAAAAAAGTTTATCAGTAGGAATACATGCTCATTCTGAAGACATCACATGCATTCTTTTCAAAAAACCTGTGTGAAAAGACTCATGGAGGTTTGTTCACCTCCAAACCTAAAGGTTTAGGAAAATTTGTGCATTCCTAAGAAAGAACACGCATTCTTGCGAGTGTGCATTCCTTCTTCATGCATTGCGAATTTTTTGGCCATGAACTTCTTACACTCACTCTGTCACAATGTGATGCACGAAACCCAATGTCACAATTTAACAAACAGATCCCAACATTGCAATGAGATGACCATTTCCCAACATCGCAATGTGATGAATATAACCATATTGTCACAATGGGATGAACATAGTAGCATCACATTCTGACAAACATAGTAACATTGCAATTTGACAAATATAGTCTTGTCGTCCCAATGTGATGAATGTAGCCTCAGCGTCGCAATGTGACGAACATAGCCATATTGTCGCAGTTTGATGAACATAGCATCATCGTTGCAATGTGTTGAACATAGTCTCATCACCACAATGTGATACAAATATACTAAGGTCATAATGTGAGAAATATTTCCACATGTCGCAATGTGACAAAATAACCTATTGTTGCAATGTGATATATGTAGCACAATGTGGTTGTGACAAACATAGCCCAACATTGCAATGAGATTACCATTTTCGAACATCGTAATGTGATGAACATTTCCATATTGTCGCAATGTGATGAACATACTAGCATCACATTCTAAAAAAACATAGTAATGTCACAATGTGATGAACATATCCCTATTGTCACAATGTGACAAACATAGCCCTATCATTGTAATGTGATGAACATAGCCATATCTCCGCAGTGTGACGAACATAGCCTCATCATTGCAATGTGATGAACATAGTCCCATCACTGTAATGTGATGAACATAGTCTCTCACTGCAATGTGTTACAAATATCCTAACATCATAATGTGAGAAATATTTTTGCATGTCGTAATGTGATGAACATAACCGATTGTCACATTTTGATGTATTCAACCCAGTGTCATTATGTGACAAACATATCCTAACATCACAATGAGATGACCATTTCCCAACATTGCAATGTGATGAACATAGTATCATCTCAGTCTAACAAACATAATACATTAATAATGTAATGTATTAATTAATTAATAATATTAAATGCATTATTAATAATAGATACATTATTAAAGTAGGCTACATTAATTATACATTATGAAAGTATTAATACATTAATAGATTAATTGAGAACAACTATGGTTGAGAATGGTTCACAATGAGCACAATTTCTTATGGTTGACCATGAACATGGTTAGCTTTGGTGGACCCTTCCTGACTTTAATACTTTAATATATTAGTTTATAATATTTTAGGATTTTAATCTATAATATATTAGTATTTTTATCATTATAACATTCCTCCTAGGTGCATCTTAGTTGTGCGCAAACTTTCCTCCCTATGTGTACTTTCCATATACTTATGATTTTCTCCCAAAATGTATCAAAATTACATTTCCAACTGATCCAGGATATTTTTCTCAGGTAACTTATTAAAGAATTGTATTAAATGAGCATAAAAAAAAGTACAACATAAAGAAGGAAAAACTCATAAGGAAAGAGACGTAAAGCATGAAATATGAAAAAAAAAACTTGATAATGGAGTTCGTCTCTGGTGGAGTACATCTTCGGGTCCTACTCTCAAATTGGTAGGTCTTTTTATTAACTCCAAAAAAGAATTGGGAAAAATACATAAGTATACCTCATTCTAGAGTAAATCTACAAAAGATTTTCTCAGATCAGTAAACTAAAATCACGATGCATTCACGGCATCGAATTACCTAAAAATGATTGTCTCCATGCCCTGATCTGAGTCTGTCACTTTCAATGCCAAGAGACACACCTGTGTTGTTTTTTTTTCCTTTCCTATGCAATAAATGACTGGTAAAATCTTGAAATGCATGCCAAAATCTATAATAAAATTCATATGGGAACGCTCTTGGTTCTCATTCGTTGTATACACTAGTAGAAAGCCCCCTTTTATACAAAAACTTGGGTGGTTATGTAATAATGTGATGGTTTGGTATGGTGGTTAGCGGGATATTTTAAGGTACTTAGTTGGAGGAGGTATCATGATAGAATCCCATGGGCCTCCCCTTTTTAACATATTGTTGCAACTAGATTTGGCGCGCTCTGCTAATTCGGGCAGACAGTTGCTAAACTAGCAGGCAGTAAAGTTTGGCAAAATATTCCATATGTGACGAGAGTTTGAAATGCAATCATGCGGTTTAACATATAACCAAGGGCTGGGCTGAAGGCCTAACCCTTTTCTTCTGCACATATGAAATATTTAAACTTAAATAAAATTGGTGTCATATTACAAAAAAGAACTATATTGTGGCATATTGGCTAGTGCGAAGGTTGTAAGTCCTTTGGGATAAGAGGTTAGGCGTTCGACTCTTGGGTAGTCCTATAATTTTACCACTTTCCAACTAGACTGGAGGGGTTCCACATGGCATCCCATGACTAGGTTGCGTGGCACCATAACATTTTCCCACAAAAATGGCACTTGTCACAAATTAATTTGCCCAGGTGTCTTCCAACAAACCTATACAACCTTGCCACGCCATCCCATGCCAAATCAACACTCTTCCATGTTAGTTGTATGGATGTTCAACGTGTCACCATTGCAGTGGTGACACATGTCACCTTGACCTTTGACTTTTTGACCAAGTTTGACATGAACTTTGAATGCTTATATATTTCAATATGTAACTCTGTTTGACGATTCGTTTGTGTCGTTAGAAATCTTGCAACCTCTCTTCGTAACCATGCCATTTTAATTAAGTTTTGGGAACTTTGATATTTTTCCCTTTCTCTGTCTGTTGAAGCCATTCTGAGCATATTGAGTTTCCTCTATGAGTTTTGAGTTGTTCTTATCCTTCTCTGGATCCATTTTGGATCACCCCTTCCCATTGAGAGATTTTTGGACCACCAAAAGATTTCATCAATCAACTAGTAAGTGAGGGAATATTCCCCTCACTTTGTCCTTCTCCATCCACTTTTCCTTTCTTGTATGTGTGCCCTTTAGGCCTACTCGAAGATAATCAACATCACCCCTGCATGAAGTCCACATCTTTCTATCTAGGATGATATCTTCCTATAACTCATCCAAGTACTCAAGCGAAAACTCAACAACTGAAGGTATTGAAATTTCTTCATCTTGATCTATGATCATGGGAAGATCAAACATTTTCAGGTTCTCTACGTTCACAATGGAGTAAATATGCATATACGGTGGAAGATATAAACGAAAAGAGTTAGTGCCACTTTTCTCCAAGATATTGAAGGGTTCATATCGGATGGGCTTGAGTTTCTTTCCTTCACCCTTCAATCGTTCATTTCTAATGTGAAGTCATACATGGTCTCCAGTCTGGAACTGATGATCAAACTTGTTCTTGACTCTTCTCCAACTGTTACCTGACTACCTGATGTATATGTTTATTCCTATGGATGAACTTGCAGGCTATGTCCTCTATTCATTCTTCATTCACATCGACATATCTCCCATACATCAAGTCCAAAGGAACCCTTGGCAAGTACCCGAAACACATCTCAAAAGGTGAAATCTAAGTGGATGAATGTAAAGCTCGGTTATAGGCATGTTGTACATAGGGTATTTGTTCATCCCATAACTTAAGATGCTTGTTGCAATAGCCTCAAAGAAAAATTACTACCATTTTGTTTACCACCTCTATATGCACGTGTCACATACCCACTACGGAAATTAATTCTTTTCACCCCTTTTCTTCTTTTCTCCGAAGAATAGAATTCCCCGAGTCCCTATGGGACCTAATACAAACCCTACCACCCCTTAACCGCACTCATCTGATCAGAGGTTATGGCCACAGGCCTAAGCAGTATGGCATCCTTTTGCTCTTCACGACGTGGCGCTACCAGAGTGTCGAGTTTTTCGATTCTGATGAACCCCAAAATTCAGCGATGGTTTGACTTCCTTTTCGCACTTCTCGCATCTCACCACCTCACGAGAAGACCATTGTGTATCATTTTCAGATATTTTTTCATTAGAGGTACATAGTTATTATTATTTCAATTTAGGGTTGTTGACTAATCCAAAACTAGTCATGTGAGACTAAAGAAAAGTTTGATGAAAATGCTAGTCTCTTGTTGTTAAAGTTAAGGAACGTTTTCATGCATGTGATCATATACACTAGGTCTATTACAGAGTTACAAATCATATTTGGATGATGAAATTGATGATATCTTCCTGTAACTCATCCAAGTACTCAGGCGAAAACTTAGCAACTGAAGGTATTGAAATTTCCTCATCTTGATCTATGATCATGGGAAGATCAAACATTTTCAGGTTCTCTACGTTCACAATGGAGTAAATATGCATATACAGTGGAAGATATAAACGAAAAGAGTTAGTGCCACTTTTCTCCAAGATAGTGAAGGGTTCATATCGGATGGGCTTGAGTTTCTTTCCTTCACCCTTCAATCGTTCATTTATAATGTGAATTCATACATGGTCTCCAATCTAGAACTGATGATCAAACCTATTCTTGACTCTTCTCCAACTGTTCCCTGACTACCTGATGTATACGTTGATTCCTATGGATGAACTTGCAGGCTATGTCCTCTATTCATTCTTCATTCACATCGACATCTCTCCCATACATCAATTCCAAAGGAATCTTTGGCAAGTACCCGAAACACATCTCAAAAGGTGAACTCTGAGTGGATGAATGTAAAGCTCGATTATAAGCATGTTGTACATAGGGTATTTGTTCATCTAGGATGCTTGTTGCAGTAGCCTCAAAGAAAAATTACCACTGTTTTGTTTACCACCTCTATATGCCCGTGTCGCATACCCACTACAGAAATTAACTCTTTTCACCCCTTTTCTTCTTTTCTCCAAAGAATAGAATTCCTCGAGTCCCTATGGGACCTAATATAGACCCTGCCATCCCTTAACCGCACTCATCTGATCGAAGGTTATGGCCACAGGCCTAACCAGTATAGAATTCTTTCTCTCTTCGCGATGACGTGCTACCAAAGCGTCGAGTTTTTTGACTCTGATAAACCCCGAAAGTTAGCGATGGTTTGACTTCCTTTTCGCACTTCTCGCATCTCGCCACCTCGTGAGTTGGGGCGTCGAGCCTTCATGCTCCTACCTCAAAAAACTCTGAGACATGAAAGTCAGTGATGGTTTGACTTCCTTTTCGCACTTCTCACATCTCACCACCTCGCGAGTTGGGGCATCGAGCCTTTGTTCTCGTACCTCGCGAACCTCCGAGACATAAAAGTCAGCGATGGTTTGACTTCCTTTTCGCATTTCTCGCATCTTGCCACCTTGTGAGTTGGGGTGTCGAGCCTTTGTGCTCCTACCTCGCGAACCTCCGAGATGCGAAAGTCAACGATGGTTTGACTTCCTTTTCTCACTTCTCGCATCTCACCACCTCACAAGTTGGGGCATCGAGCCTTCGTGCTCCTACCTCGTGAACCTCTGAGACGCGAAAGTCAGTGATGGTTTGACTTCCTTTTTGTACTTCTCGCATCTCGCCACCTCGCGAGTTGGGGCATCGAGCCTTCATGCTCCTATCTCACGAACCTCTGAGACACGAGAAGTCAACATAATGTTGACTCCTTCCCAGGCGACGCGTGTCCACCCGTTGGCCACACAAGCCCCACCTGATGGATGTGCCATGTGTTCTCACGAGCCTCGTCTCATGGCACTTCACGACTTCATGGGTTGAAGCACCCAACCCTAACCACCTTGCAAATCTGCAAGATCCAATGGTTATCAGCTATTCACCACTTCTATCTCAAAGTGTCTTTGTCGTCCATTTCTTCTCTCTTCTGCGCACGTTTGAACGTACATTTTTGACGAACCAGATCTATTTCACTCCAGCTAATCTAACGGCAGTTGTAGCTCTTCCTTGAACAAGCACTTCTCTTCCTTCTCCTTGGAATATTTCTTAAGTATCAAAGGTCTTGGCCTTTGCTTCTCCTCTGTGACCTTCGCAGCTATGGCTCTGTGCACAAAATGACACTATCCCTCCCGGGATTCTCTACTCTGAAGCCATGAGAGATTTCCTTGACCTCTGTGAATTCCTACAGGGTCTGTGCATCTGACCATGTGCTATCTGTTCTGAGCTTCGTCAACTATGAGGGACTTGGGTTTGACTCTTAAAAGAGTCTTTAGCACATCTATTTCTCTCCTTCATCAAGTCTAGGACTTGAGGGGGTCTCGGTCTCTACTTTCTTTACAGAGAGCCTGTGCATAACTGCACTAGCTCTCTTGAGCTATGCCTTTGACACTGCTCGTGAAAACAAAGGAAAGGGGTTGAGGCATTTAACGCCCCCTCTTCTCCTTCCAATCTAACAGCCGTGAATGACCGCAGATCTTCTGACAGGATCTCGCCCGTCAAACGATACTTATCCCTACACAGCCATCTCAGGATTTCAAGAGGATCGTTCCTCCTCATGTAGGGTTACTAAGGCCTTGCGCCTTCACATCTTCTTTCCAGGTTCTTGATGGGATTTTCAAGGAGGGTATCTCTATGGAGAGGTTTACCCAGGGTACTATCTAAGGTAGATAAGGTTATCTCTCTCTCAAGAACCAGATGTGAAGTCTGAATTAGATCAGTATGCATATAAATAGAGATTTATGAAAACATAAGCCATAGGTAGTCTTTCCATTATAAACATGCAACTACCAGTAATGATCAAACACCATACAAACATTCTTGCACTGAAATCATTCACAATTTCATAGCTTATGAGCATAAATGTCAGAATATATATATATATATATATATATATATATATATATATATATATATATATTAAGATGCCAGAGACAAAACACTTATCAGAAAAACACCAGAGGTGATGCAACTGCTAAGAGGGGTGCTCGTTTCCACCCAACCATAGGCTCAGCGACTCCCAATGAATTTACCACTAGCCACCCCCGAGCTGAGACCACGATACTCTGAGACTGTTTCTCTGTCTGCCAGTGACCAAGAATGAAGGTTACTCTCCTTCATATCCACTATCACTCACTCTGCATATTTTTCCAGAGTTCTTCCTCCCTCGCGTATGCCCATGATCGCACACTCCTCCTACCTTTTTCCTTTTCGACGAGGTTGTGTGTGGCACAATCTCCCTCATGGTGGTCAGGTGTCAGGACCCCACAGATGGGTGGTTTTACCCCCATTCCTCATTACGCATGAGGATCCATCCACCTACCAACCTGCAAGCAATTAATTTCAGGCCAGCAAGCCGCTCTTGGTTCTCCGGGCCAGTGAAGACCAAATATGGTATTGGTTTTCGGTGGAAGTTAACGCCATCATTCCAAGTGCCTTCCACCACCTTTATCCAGCCATCCTAGTCTCGTTTTCATCATATTCCCTCTCAGCAGTCCTGCAATATATATTCATAATATTATTCACATTCATCGACCTTTTTCAGAAGGTCTATTCACATTACACATTCACATTTTTGAGTTTTCCACAATACTTGGCCAGTATAGTTATTTTTAAAGATTGGGGGAAATAGGGTGTTACAATTGCCTCCCCCTTAAAGGAACATCGTCCTCAATGTTCTATCTATCAACATGACCTTGATGTACAGAAGTAAACAAAATCAGATATGCCTGTTTCATGGCATCCTCCATTTCCCATGTAGCCTCATTTGGGCCAAAATGTTTCCACTGCACCTTGACCTGTGCAATGGTTCAGTTCTGGAGTGGGGTTTCCTTTCTGTCCAGTATGCATTGGGGTTCTGGTAGAAATTCTCCCTCCGGTTCCACCTGAATCACAGACCAATCAATTATATGATTAGCATCATGTACATATTCCTTCAATAATGAAACATGGAAAACAGTATGTGCTTTGACTGTGGGAGGAAGTGCTAGCCGATAGGCTATAGGTCCCACTCTATATAGAACCTCAAAGGGTCCACAATACCCTGGTGCCAACTTGGCACAAGATCCCATTTTCAGGGAACTCTTCCTAGGCCTAACCCTGAGATATACATGGTCTCTCGTTTTGAACTCTCTTGGAGTTCTCTTTTGGTCGACATAACTTTTCTGTCTGTTTTGAGCAACCTTCAGATTTTGTTTTATCTGAGTCACTTTTTGTTCCATTTCTTTTAACATGTTGGGTCCAAAAGATATCCTGTTTATGGGATTACTCCAGCTGACTGGAGTATTACACGGCCTACCATAGAGGACCTCGAAGGGACTCATCTTTAGGGATGCTTGGTAGCTATTGTTGTAGGTGAATTATTCCAGTGGCAGGTAGTCTTCCCATTTCTTGAGCCAATGCATTACATGCATCCTTAACATGTCTTCTAATATTTGATTCACTCTTTCTATTTTTCCGTTGGTTTGAGGGTGATAGGCGGTGCTAAAAAACAACTTGGTCTCTAAACCAGCCATTAGTGATTTCCAAAAGTTGGAAGTAAATTTCGTGTCTCTGTCAGACACGATCTCTTTCGGCATACCATGCACTCTGAATATCTCTTTCATGAATACCTGGGTGATATCTATTGCCTTGCACATCGACTTGATGGGGATGAAGTGAGAAAACTTACTCAATTTATCCACCACCACCATAATGGCATCATTTTGTTTGGTTGAGGTTGGTAATCCAGTGATGAAATCCATGGAGATGGTTTCCCATTTCCATTCTGGGATTGGTAAAGGTTGTAATAATCCTGCTAGGTGTCAATGTTCTGCTTTAACATGTTGGCACTCTATGCATTTGGCTAGGTACTTGGCTATGTCCTTCTTCAATCTAGGCCAATAAAATTGTTTCCTGGTGGTAGTGACCATTTTCTAGTATCCTGGATGACCCGAGTAGGGTCTTTTATGTAGTTCATCTATAATGAACCTCTTCAAGTCATCACACGCTGGAATATAAAATCTATTTCTGTAAGTGATCAAACCTCCTTTGGTCATCTGATAGCCTTCATATTTTACTCCGGCGGGTTCTTGTTGTAGGTACATGGTCACGGTCTTAATGAAGGGATCTGTTTCTTGTGCATTTATGATTCTTTCCTTGATGTCTGTCTCACAGGTGCTCACTACCACCAGGTGAATTGTTTTCATGCTTCTGCTAAGGGCATCGACAACCCTATTTTCTTTTCCTTTAATGTGTTTGATTTCGAAATCAAATTCACCAAGGAGGGCCATCCATCTAGCCTGTCTGGCATTGAGCTTTGGTTGATCAAACAAGTATCGCAATCCACAGTGATCTGTCATGAGTACAAATTTTCTTCCCAGGAGGTAATGCCTCCACATTTTCAAGACATGCACTATGGCAACCAGTTCTAGATCATGGGTCACATAGTTGACTTCATGCTCATTCAATTTTCAGGATTCATAGCAGATCACACTTCCTTTCTGCATAAGGACTCCTCCGATCCCTTCCTTACAGGCATCTGTGCACACGAGGAAGTCATCTTCTGGGTCGACAATTTTCAGCACGGGTGCATGGGTCAGTAGATGTTGTAGGGTTTGAAATATTTCTTCACATTTCTGCATCCACAAGAATTTTGTCCCCTTCTTCTGGAGGGCAGTGATTGGACAACTAATCTTGGAGAATCCTTCTATAAATCTCCTGTAATATCCTTCTAATCCCATAAAGGATCTGATATCTGAAACATCCCTTGGGGTAGGCCATTCCATGATAGACCTGATTTTGTCAGGGTCCACTGCTACCCCTTCTTCGGACAGAACATGATCCAAGTAATGTATTTGCTTCTGGAAGAAGTCACATTTGTTGAATTTAGCATAGAGATGATGCTCTCTGAGTACTTGCAGCACAATCCTAAGATGTTCTTCATGCTCTTCTCTATTCTTAGAGTAAATTAACATATCATCAATAAAAACTAGCACAAATTTATCTAGAAATTTACCGAGTACATTGTTCATCAAGCACATAAAAGTGGCAGGGGCATTGGTCAACCCAAATGGCACTACCATGAACTCATAGTGACCATAACTCGTCCAGAAGGCAATTTTATGGATGTCTTCACCCTTGATTCGTACTTGATGGTATCTCGATCTCAAGTCGATCTTTGAGAAAATAGATGTGCCTCCCAATTGATCGAACAGATCATCAATCTTGGGCAAGAGGTACTTGTTCTTTATGGTTACCTTATTGAGTTGTCTATAATCTATACACAGTCTAAGGGTGCCATCCTTCTTTTTCATAAACAGGACTAGTGCTCCCCATGGAGACACACTGGGTCGAATATAACCCTTATCCATCATTTATTTTAATTGCAATTTGAGTTCAACTAACTCGGGTGTGCTCATCTGGTAGGGTGTCCTAGACACCGGCACCGCTCCTGGTGCGAGTTCTATCGAGAAGTCTATGTCTCTTCTCGGAGGTAGACCCGGTACCTCTTGCGAAAACACATCTCTATATTCTTTCAGGGTAGGATGATCTTCAAGGATGGGTTTGTTACCTTCTATGGTTTCCAACACCTGTATTGCATATAGGGGACATCCCTTTCGACAATACTTTCTCATTTGCAGAGCTCATATTTGTCTCACCGAGACAGGTTTTCGGATCCCTTGAAGGGTCATCCTTTTTCCTTCTTTGCTCACACATTCTAAGGTTTTATGGTAATAGTCCAATTTGGATTTATGGGCGGCTAGCCAGTCCATACCAATCAACAGATCGTAGGATCCGAGGGGTAATACGTTAAGGGTTGCTTGGGTGGAAAATTCACCCAACATCAATTGGTAGGCTAGTATGACCTCTGCTACCCTTCTTTTGGTGCCAGTGGCTAGCTATACCAACCATGGCTTCGTTTGTTTTTGTGGCTGTAGTTTACACTTATCAACAGCTTTAGGGGCTATATAACTCAAATTTGAACTAGGGTCAATCAAAATAGACACTAAATGGTTGGAGATCATACCTTCTATCTCCACCACTGAAGCTTGATGGTCAGCTTGGTTATTATCCAAGGATGCATAAATCTGCGACACACTCCTAGCCACATCATTGACTGTAGTAGCTTCCTGGACGTTATAAATCCTCTGACTATTCTGTTGTCGGTGTGGACAGTCTCTCAGGAGATGTTCTTCTCCACAACCCCAACATTTCAAAGGTTATCTCTTTGGGTTATTAGTCTTTACTGGTACAGTTCCAGAAATTTTACTTCCACCCGATGAGGGAAAGTTCTACTGGAGTACACTCTGGGCTGGAAAGTTCATTCTTGGGTTCTTCTTATAGTTCTTAAATCCTGGGGATTTAATCCTGGGGATGTCCATACTATTCCTGACAATATGTTGCCTTTCGAATAGTGCCTTCTAGGGTCTTTGGCTCATCAAATTCAATTCTATTCCGATAGTCCTTGGGTAGCCCACTGATGAAGCATTGAACCTTTGCCTTTTCTACTTTTATATAAGGCACATATATCAACAAGTCAAGGAATTTGTTGACATATTCCTCTATAGTGAGTTTCCCCAGTTTGAGTTCATAAAACTCTTTTGTCTTCTCGTCGAAATATTTTTCCGACAAATACTTCTTCTGGAAGTATTTCTCAAACTGTTTCTAGGACAGATCCTCTTCGCGAACCCCTTTCACATTCTTAATATCTTCCAACCAAATGGAATCCTTTTCGTTTAGATTGAAGGTGGCTACTCGGACCTTCAAATTTTCTGAAAAAACATGGACTATGAAATATTTCTTTAGTCCAAGCAGCCAGGCCTCTACTTCTTCTCCCTTCTTTATCTCACCATTGAAGGAGGGTGGTTTGGCCTTTCTGAATTCCTCAAATTTATGACCCTTGGAAGTTTTTTTCTTCTTATGTTTTCTTCAAGAATAAGAATTGGTTCTGCTGCTAGAAGAGTCTTCTAAATCATCAGCTTCCTTCTCAAAGGAATCACTCGGCACTGGTCCCTTACCTCTGGGGTGGACCTTTTTCGAGGTGATCCTCTCAGTGTGTCCACTGACATGACCATGTTTCTGAGTTTCAGGTTCATGCTTCATTTGTCTTTGCAGATCGGATAAAATATGCAGTAAAACTGTGTTAATTTTTGTTTTCTTTTCTTGTTCTTTAATCATCCTTTCATTGTCAGCCTTGCAGCTTTGCAACTCGACCATGAGACTCCTCACATTCTCAGCTAGATCTGGAGGGGTCCCTATTGCCCTTCTTTCATTAGACTTTTCGTCTCTATTGTGGGAGCCCTCTCCCACCTCTTGATGAGTCACCATTCTCTGCGTATGTAAATTCCCGTGGCTGATCACCTGCTTGGGTGCAAAAGACAAACGCTGGTTGTTAGTCAATAGTTAGATACATTTTTATAATCCGCGCAAAAATTCATAATTCTTTCACATGCATACACAGTCGGGTTCTTATTTTCAAACTTTGATCCTTTGAATATAAAAGAGTTTAATATAGAGGGTTACTCCTCTTAGAATTGTTTCAAATGGAGCTTCTACGCAACTCGTTCATGAGACCAAGTAGGCCGAGTGTTGTAACCATGCTTTGATACCAATTTGTCACATACCCACTAAAGAAATTAACTCTTTTCACCCCTTTTCTTCTTTTCTCCGAAGAATAGAATTCCCCGAGTCCCTACGGGACCTGATTCAAACCTTGCCATCCCTTAACCACACTCATATGATCAGTCATTATGGCCACAGGCCTAACCAGTATGGCATCCTTTCACTCTTCGCGATGCGCGCTACTAGAGCGTCGAGTTTTTTGACTCTGATAAACCTCAAAATTCAACGATGGTTTGACTTCCTTTTTGCATTTCTCGCATCTCACCACCTCACGATTTGGGGCATCGAGCCTTCGTGCTCCTACCTCGCGAACCTTTGAGATGTGAAAGTCAGCGATGGTTTGACTTCCTTTTCTCACTTCTTGCATCTCACCACCTCATGAGTTGGGGCATCGAGCCTTCGTGCTCCTACCTCGCGAACCTCCGAGACACGAAATTCAGTGATGGTTTGACTAACTTTTCACACTTCTCTCATCTAGCCACCTTGCGAGTTGGGGCATCAAGCCTTCATGCTCCTACCTCGTGAACCTCCAAGATGCGAAATTCAACGATGGTTTAACTTCCTTTTCGTACTTCTCGCATCTCACCACCTCACGAGTTGGGGGGTCGAGCCTTCGTGCTCCTATCTCGTGAACCTCTGAGACGTAAGAAGTCAACATAATGTTGACTCCTTCCCAGGCGATGCGTGTCCACCCGTTAGCCATGTGGAACCCACCTAATGGATGTGCCACGTGTTTTCATGAGCCTCGACTCTTGGCACTTGGCGACTTCGTGGGTTGAAGCACCCAACCCTAACAGCCTTGCAAATATGCAAGATCCAACGGTTATTGATTGCTCACCACTTCTATCTCGGAGTGTCTTTGTCATCCGTTTCTTCTCTCTTTTGCGTGTGTCTGAACATACATTTTTGACGACCCAGATCTATTTCGCTCTAGCTAATATAATGATAGTTGTATCTCTTCCTTGAGCAAGCACTTCTCTTCCTCCTCCTTGGAAGATTTCTTAAGGATCAAAAGTCTTGGCCTTTGCTTCTCCTCTGTGACCTTCGCAGTTATGGATCCATGCACAAAATGGCACTATCCCTCCCAGGCTTCTCTACTCTGAATCCATGAGAGATTTCCTCGACCTCTGTGAATTCCTACAGGGCTTGTACATCTGACCAGGTGCTATCTATCCTAAGATTCGTCAACTATGAGGGACTTGGGAGCTTTGCGCTCTTTCTCCTGGGTTTGACTCTTAAAAGAGTCTTCAGCACATCTATTGCTCTCCTTCATCAATTCTAGGACTTGAGGGGGTCTCGGTCTCTACTTGCTTTATAGAGAGCCTATGCATAACTGCACTACCTCTCCTGAGCTATGCCTTTGATGTTGCTCGTGAAAACAAAGGAAAGGGGTTGAGGCATTTAACGCCCCCTCTTCTCCTTACAATATAACGGTCGTGAATGACTACAGATCTTTTTACAGGATCTCGCCTATCAAACGATACTTATCCCTAAACAACCATCTTGGGATTTCAAGAGGATCGTTCCTCCTCGTGGAGGGTTACTAAGGCCTTGCGCCTTCACATCCTCTTTCCAGGTTCTTGATGGGATTTTCAAGGAGGGTATCTCTATGGAGAGGTTTACCCAGGGTACTATCTGAGGTAGATAAGGGTATCTCTCTCTCAAGAACCAGACGTGAAGTCTGAATTAGATCAGTATGCATATAAATAGTGATTTATGAAAGCATAAGCCATACGTAGTCTTTCCATTATAAACATGCAACTACCAGTACTGATCAAACACCATACAGACATTCTTTCACTAAAATCATTCACAATTTCACAACTTATGAGCATAAATGTCAAAATATATATATATATATATTTCAAGATGCCAGAAACAAAACACTTATCATAAAAACAGTAGAGGTGATGCAACTGCTGAGAGGGGTGTTCATTTCCACCCAACTGTAGGCTCAGCGACTCCCAACAGATTTACCACTAGCCACCCTGAGCTGAGACCACAAAACTGCGAGACTATGTCTATGTCTTCCAGTGACCAAGAACGAAGGTTACTCTCCTTCTTCTCTGCTATCACTCACTCTGCATATTTTTCCAGAGTTCTTCCTCCCTCACATCTGCCCGTGATCACACACTCCTCCTGACTTTTTCCTTTCCGGTGAGGTTGCATGTGGCTCGATCTCCCTCATGGTGGTCAGGTGTCAAGACCCCATGGATGGGCGGTTTTACCCCCATCCCTCATTACGCATGAGGATCCATCCACCTACCAACCTGCGAGCAATTAATTTCGGTCCAGCGAGCCGCTCTTGGTTCTCCGGGCCAATGAAGACCAAATATGGTATTGGTTTTCGGTGAAAGTTAACACCACCATTCTAGGTGCCTTCCACCACCTTTATCCAGCCATCGTGGTCTCTTTTTCAGCATATTCCCCTCTCAGTAGTCCTGCAATATATATTCATAATATTATTCACATTCATTGACCTTTTTCACAAGGTCTATTCACATTACAGATTCACATTTTTTAGTTTGCCACAATACTTGGCCAGTATAGTTTTTTTTATAGACTGGGGGAAACAGGGTGTTTCCCCCAGTCGGAAGGTAGCTACAACAACCTATCATTGCCCCATCCAACCACCCTGAAGTATAAGTAGAATGATGGAGCCACTGCCACACTATCACTGTGATATATACCACTATAAACCTGTACCAATAAACCTGAACCATGCATCAACTTGTACCTCAACCTGTAATCAACCTATAACATAAACAAGTGCATCAACCATGCACCAACCTGTACCATAAACAAGTGCATCAACCATGCACCAACCTATACCAAACAATCTGTAATCAACATGTACCATAAACAAGTGCAACCAACCATGTACCAAGTATGTACCAAGTATGTACCAATCATGTTTCAAATACTCATCAATATGTACCAACATCATAAACTATACACCTCATGTATGCACCAACTCAGCAACTACTTGTCTCAACCATGTACCCAACTTGTACCTCAACCAAAATCCCTCATCAATTTCATCATCCAAATATTATTTATAACTCTGTAATAGACCTGGTGTATATGATCACATACCTGGAAACCTTCCTTAAATTTAAACAACAAGAGACTAGCATTTACATCAAACTTTTATTTAGTCTCACATGACTAGTTTTGTATTAGTCAACAACCCTAACTTGAAATAATCATAACTTTGTACCTGTAATGAATAAAGATCTGAAACTGATACATAATGTTCTTCAGTGTGTTTTGTGCAATTCCTCTAGGTTTCACTACTTGGAACCTCTCATAAAATTAGTTATAGAAAAAATGGCATACCTTGATGAATTCTGGCTTATTCTAGAGAGTGGCCTTGTAGAGCATGCCCCACACAGAATATTTGTTGAATCAATCTGAAACTTAGAAAGCATCATCAAAATAATTTATCCTTCCTTGAATTCTAGAATTCTATTATTCACCTTCCCTCAGAAATTTGGCTTAGATATCCTTTGGTTACCTCAGATACCTATAGGTATTCAATATGCTCAAGTGTGTCTAAAATGAGAGATCCTTGCCTCTTATTTATACTCTCCAACTAGCTTCCTTAAAAACATCTTCTAGGTCACTTTGCCCACTTTCCTTATTTTAGGGTTAACCCACTTCTAATTTCTCCATTAAATTTATTATTGAAATAATTTATTTTGTATTCACTTTGAATTATAATACACTCATCACTTCA
>ML801856.1:145519-183657 GCA_009831015.1 Picea engelmannii
TCATCACTTCACTTTATTATTTACCTTTTAAAATCTCTTAAACCACTTTGACTACTTTGACCTTTTGGGGCTTCTAGATGACATAAGAGGGTCCTCCAACTTCGTAAGGCCATAACTCTCAAATCGTGAGGAGTTATGTGATGTTCCAAATACCACCAGAAATGGAATGACATGTACCATCCATATAGAATAGTATTACCTGAAAATATATCAAAACTCATACCATTATCCATCAAACATACTTGGTTCCATTACCCAAAACTGGGTTCTCCAACTTCTCATGCCCATAACTCTCTAACTATGAGGAGTTATGTGATGTTCCACATACCACCATAAATGGAATGACAAGCACTATCCATATAGGATATTTTCACTAAAAAATTAACTGACCTTAATCTCATTATTCCACAAATAAGCATGGGTTCTCTAACCATACTTCTAGGATAACTCAATCCACAAAGCATCTTCCCATGAGGGATTTCACCATAAGGGGACCACTTTGGAGTTCATCCATTTCTATGTATTATCAACCATGACAAGACAATAACGAGTCATATTTACATCAAAATATATTGTGTCCATTACCCAAACTCTTTGCTACGGGGTTTTCTTCAAGGGTTGACATCAATGACAACCAACCTTAATCAACACCATATTTATGTGGCACCATCATGGTCGGAAAACCACAAGGAGATGAACTGGGCCTGATGACCCCTTGATCCAATAAGCCATGTACATGCTTCTTGATCTCTTTCATATCCACAACTAACATCATGTACATGCCCACATTATGAAGAGAAGAATCCTGCTGAAGATGTATGTCCTGTTGGATTTCCCTCTTAGGAGGTAATCCATCTAGTTCTTGAAAAATGTCATCATACTTAGAAATAATATCAACTGATTCCTTTTTATGAGATGGATCACACCCTTGGAAAGCATCGGATGTCCCAACATCATTCTTCAAGATCTAATGAGGACTCTTGTTTTGAACTTATATTGTTTTCATACATGCTTTTGCCCATAGATTCATAGGTAGAATCTGATCATGTATCATTTCTTTGGTTGCCTTGATGATAGTTATGTTCTTCCTCTCTGCAACCCCTTTTTTTTTAGGTTTGTAAGGAACTGTGTACACCCTCTTGATCTCTGCTTCAATAAAAAAATTGTTGAAATCCTTGGAGGTGTATTCTCCTCCATTATTTAATATTAGTACCTTGATCTTTCTTCCAGTTAGGTTCTCAACCTAAGCTTTGAATTCTTGAAATTTTGCAAGGACTCCATCCTTGTTCTTCAGGAAGTAAATCCAAGTTTTTCGAGAGTGATAATTTATGAAGAGTACATAGTAAAAATATCCATTTAGGGAGGAAACAATCATTATCCCACAAACATCTAAATGTATCAAGTCCAAGATTTCCTTGGATCTATTGTCACTGCTCAACAAGGACCCTTTAACATTCTTTCTAACAGAAAAACCTTTGCAAATACCTTTATGTTGAATCTGTATCTCTGGAAGGTCTGTTACCATTTTCCCTAGAGCTGAGAGAGATCTATAATGAATGTGAGCAAGTCTTTTATGCCATAGCTCACTCAAGATGATAGTATCATGTAATAGGGCTTGGACTAGTCTAATGGTCTATCTGTATAAGTTGCTTTCTCAAACACCAATTACTTTTGCAGAATTTATATGTCATTCTTTGTGCCATGTAAGAAATCTTCCTTCAAAAAAGGTAACCTTGTAGCCTTTGTCTTCTAAGGAAAAAATGGAGACAAGGTTCCTCTTCATCCCAAATACATATAATAATTCACTTAGTTGAAGTTGCATGTCAGAATCTAGTTGGAAGGTAGAAGTTCCAACCCCTTTCACATTATATCTGACATCGTCTCCAAGGACAACATGTAGATTGTCCTCTTTCTCAACAAGATTAGTCAGGTGATCTCTAAAACCGGTCATGTGCCTGGAGGCACCATTGCCAATTAACCAAGTATCATCATTAATAGGGACCATACCTTAGAGTGTTTAAATGTTGATGTCTTCATCTCTCTGAAGTATTGGCTTCCAGAAACTGAATTTTCTTGATCCATCAATCTTGTCTTTCATCATAGTTATTGTTATCACCATATAATTCCCATCTGGTGTCTGAGTTTTAGAAATTTTATGATGGGTTAAATTGTCACAGAGATGTGATAAATTTAGAGGACCCGTCTATATCTGGCGGAGTTTGGACAAAATAGCAGAGATATGAAGAATAAAACTCAACAGACCGTCGATCTCAAAAGAGGCCTGGATCAATGACCAAGACGTATATTGGAGATACAACTAGCACAGAGATTAAGCGGTCGAGGGTGGGTCGGGGAAAACCATCACGGTTTTTTGCAGGACACGTGGCGCCCTTAGAAGCACATCGGAAAGGAGGGTTGTCTGAACAAAACCACCTTTTTTAACCTCTAATGTCAAAGTTGTCGGGAAAGACACTGACCATAGATCTTGAAACGACCCAGATCAACGGCCAAGGTGTAATTCGATGATCGAAGTAGCACGAGAATTAGCCGACAGGGGGTGGACCAGGGAAAGTTACCCTAGCTTAAATCATGGACACGCGACGTTCTATGAGACACATTATGTCTAAGGGTGGTTCATCCAAAACTGCTTTTATCCAAAACCTGATGGCAATAGACACCTATAAAAGGAGGGACATCGAGCATTATTCTATGAGTATTTGAAGCAGTCGAACGTTCGGAGATTTGGCACAAAGCTTATATCCAAATTTTGAAATTCAAAACCGAACCAGGCCATTTTTCTCGCCACTTATCAAGTATTCTTCACAATGGCTGCCAACCCTATTGTTTTATCTGAGAGTGAACCAGATACTCCCTCCAGGGAGGATGCCCTAGTTGACAGAGATTTTGACATTTTCAACACAGTGATGACGGTCTCACCTATTTTTGTGTCTAAAGAGAATTTTTTGAACAACATTGGATCCCACATATCCTTTCTTGAAGCGGCTCGAGCCTCTTTCACCCCTTATGTCGTAGAAACAATTTTCCCATTCCCTAAATTTGTGAGCTGGTGTGTGGAGAGATATTCTCAGGGAGAAAGATTCATCCTAAACAAATTAAGGTCAAAAGTCCTGTGTAAAGTAGATGGTCCCTCGCTTTGACATGCCCTAAATATACCAGATGCCTCCACTATAGTGTCAGAACCCTTTGAGGAACAGAGAATGATTATGATTTATAGAGAATGCTTTCCCGAGATAAAAACCATGTTTCTGCAAACCATAGTCAAACCAGAACATCATTCAGAAATTCTATACCTGCTTGCCAATCTAAGCGTCATGATCGTCGAAGTCCAATGGGCTTATTCTTTACTAAGTCAAATTCTAGGTCTAGACAATGACAAGTTTGTGGTAGAGGTTATGCTAGAGATCCTGTTAATTTTGTTCATGTCTGGGCAGTCAGTCTGTGTCAGTTTCGATGAATTTATTGCGAAGAATATACATCAACAACTGGTTAATTTAAGTTCGTTAATACATTTCAGATATCATTCTCATCTATTGAGAATGTCTCTGGTATCTAACAATACTTAGCTTCCTGAAGCTGAGTTTATTTTGACTGAGTGTAAAAATATCACCATGCTCATCTTCATCAACTAAATCATGTCCAAAATATACAGTCTCATTTTTAGTTCAGATTTTCCAAGAGTCCTGGAAGAGATGAAAATTCGTTGCAGCCGAGTCCGAAGAATACGATGGGAGATTAGATGTTTTTCACTCAGTCCACCATGATTTGGGTATACGGATGCCAAGAAGGACCTCACTTTTTACCATTTTTCCTGACTCCCAGGGTATTTTCTTTGGAATTTATAAGACAAAGGATCATCTCAGAGACTGAACACTTCCTCAAAGCTCACAAGGCTTCAAATATGAAATTCTTATTTGTGGTGGGTCCTTTTGTGGTGAGGAGAAAGTCTTGTTTGCCTCAAATTCAGCCTAAACTAAATGAATTTGGGTTCACACAATTTCAAGGAAGAATATATGATCAACATTAGGTTATATCAAAGAGGATAGTGGCCAATCTAGAGACCTGCACAGAAATGGAGGTCATCACGCTGCATGATCAAGCAAAGCAGACAAAGATTACTTCCCAGCAAAGCCTAGCACAAAAACCCTCACCTAGATTGATTATCAAGGCTCCTAAAATGAGCATATTCAATAAGAGAAGTAGTTCAGAAGCCCTAGGGTCTTGCAGCCAACAAGACACACTCAAGAAAATGAGAGTCACATCACCTTCTCCAATTATTGCCTTGGAAGAAGAAGAACAGAAAGAAAATACGTGCATGGAGATGGTATATACCAAGATTCGGAACGAAGAGATCAATCCTGAAAAAAAAACACAAAACGAAGGCAGCATGAAGGTCTTCAACAACAAGAAGCAAGTATTTGGCCAAACTCTTCGGACGGTTTATTAATCTAAGGAAGGCTTTCTACATCATTATGTTGTGAAAGGGAGTATGGCCAATAGTGATATAAAGGATCTTTTGCCCAAAGTAGAAGGGACATCTCAGCGCAAATCTCACCTACTCTCAGTTAGAGATATCGAGAAGAAGACATTCAACATTGCAGTGGTCAATAATGATAAGGTATCTGAGTTCAAGGTACACTATGAGAACATCGACGCTACTGACAAAGTGAAATTCCACAGAAATGTCAATGATATGTTGTACGTTGATTACCTAAACTTAGCTCTGAAGGTTGGAAGGTTGACAACACATGTATTGAAACTTGATGGACAACTGAAACAAGAAAAGGTGTCCAGCAAATTTTGGATGATGCAAGTAAAAAGATTAGAGTTTGAAGGTCCACAGGGGGTGAAAGACTCGCTAGACAAAAAGGATAAAATGATCCAAATTTTGAAGAAAAGATTGAAGATGTCACCTACAGACCATCCACAGACAACAGATTTAACTTCTTTGGAGCAAGAAAAGGAAACCTTTAGACAAGAGGCTCTAGACTACAAGGTTAAAGTGTTGCAATTGGAGAAGGAGAAATACATTTGGTCACAGATGCAGGTGAAAACATCATATATGGATACTATCGTACTTGCTAATGCGAAGGGTGGATCAAATGCTCAGGGGTTAGTTCAGGCTATGTCCTAGATAAGTTTGAAAATAGGCGATATCAAGAATCTAAACAAAAATTTAGAAAAGATGAAACAAGAGGCGAAGGGGAAGGACAAGATCTTAGCTCAACTCAACAGAGAGAACCAAGACCTGCAAGAAAGAGTGACCAAGCTTAAAACCAGATTGAAGGGTAAAATGCTACTGCAGGGAGACAAACATGTGATATGGGACACAATTGTTGCAGAGGTTGCTAAATTCAGAAATTATCTTAACTTTATCAACGACAAAGACAGCATGGCTCCTACACCTTGGAGCAAATACGTTGTTGCAAATGAAGTGCTAGTGAAGAAGCCCTTGGAATGGGCTCAAAATACCATCGAATTATTAAAGGCCATACCAACTGTTGATCTTCAAACCATTGGTGTGAAGGACAGGACCGCTTTAATCATTTCATCCAAGAGAATCATTTCCAAACACAACCTACTCAAATCATTTCAGAATAAAGTTGTGCAAATGGACCTTAGCATACAAGAGTTTAAAGACGCCTTTGAACAATTGTTTGCTAAAGGCCTCCCCTCATTCTGGGATGGAAAAGGCTCATTATACAAGCAGGAATATTATCACACTCTGCTCATGCAATGCGGAATGGACCATTCCAGGTTTGAAGATATGGAGGAAAGTTTGAAAGGTCCTATCTTGGTAGAACATTTAACTATTGATTTCGAAATTATGAACAAATTCAAAATGGTGAAAGTTAGCATGCCAATCATGTCCTACACAATGTGAATCGACCTAGAAATTTTGATTAAAGAAATGATGGACTATTAAAGCCCCTCGGATGCGCAATGGAAGGAACTTGTGTGGTTGCGAAAGACAAAATTACATGTCCCGGGAACAAACAAATAATCTCCATATGTCACCCATCTTACAGGATCCAACGAAAGTGCAGAGTAGACCAGATGTAGCGAAAGAAGCCAGGCGGGCAAAGAGATTGTTCATGATGATGAAACATTTCTTTTTTGCTAATGATTGTAAGTTGTTTTGTATACCGAAACTGACATCCAAAACTGTTACAGAAGCTTAAACGTTTCAGTTTCAGTTATTTTTTATCAAACTGTATAAGTACTACGAGGATTGAATTAGTTAATGTTGGTATAAGTGCAAGAGCACCTTTTTGGTTGTATCAAACTCTATTTGTAAATTTTCTAAATCTGAATTGAATACAAATGCAGAAGGTTTTGAAGCTTCTATGAAAATATTCTAATGGGTGGTGATATGAGCTTTGTTTCATTTCATCATATGTATTTCCTGTAGCCTGTCATTTCATTTACAGTTTCTTCTGTTTAAATTGGAGAATTTAAAGGCCCTGAAGTCGTCATGTGATGCTATTGTCTTAAGTAATTTAAACTATGTGATTGTCTTCTTAACTTATTCAGAATTCATTTCAACAATGCTCTGATGCAGTTATTTGTCTTCTTTATCTTCCTACACGTCTTTTTATTTCAAGAATAAATCAGATTCATCATCTTATTTATCCTTTGTCCTCTAGAGAGTTCTATCAGTCGATGCATTATTTCCATTCACTTTAATAATTTTGACTCCATAGCCCATAGTGTTCTCCCCTTCTTTGCCAACAAATTTATTAAAAATCCCCAAAACAAACCAAATCTAGCCACCGATTTCCATAGATATATCAAGTGACACAAGAAAGCCCTCTCTTAGTTGAGTAGGCTAGTGCCTCAGCTCTAAATTTGTTCGAAACAGTTACCTCTGTCATTTGTCTATTCATCCGGACAAAATTTACAGAGTGCTAACATTCTGGCGTCGTTGTTGGGGATGAAATCGAAAAATTTTCCCTGGGAAAATGCTTAAATCTTTAGTTTGATCCCTGAGGGTGACAGTGGAGCAATTACCTTATTGGCTGAAGATTATCTTTACCCTGGAAACTCCATTACCAAGAGACCATTTCTACTACGCTATGTAAGATAGAAATCCTGGCTCCTAAGAAAATCCACACTAGGAGAAACCTAGACCCCAAGCCTACAGTCCCTGTGTCTAGCCTTGAAAAGATTGGCCGAAGAAGAAACGAAAGGACAATAACCCCTGTGTTACATCCAAACTGATATTCTTCCTTACCTAGATACATATTGATCAGTATCGAAGACCTTGAGTTTGACCTAAAATTCGAACACTCCCTGTTCAGAACCAGGTTTGAATCCCGTCTATACGAGATCCTATTCGAAGAAAAAATATTCCAAGATTTGATTCCAGCCACTCCTGTCGAACATGTAGTGCCTCATGTCTGAAACCAACAGCCACTCCGACCCCTCACAGTAACTATGGAATCCAGATTTTCTCCTCTCATATTGCCTGTTGTATTGCATGGCTTACCCCTGTTTCCATCCTTATACACACTTGCAAATGTGAGCTAAGTCTGGCTCACTTAGTGTGTCCTTGGAGGCACAATGCCTAGGTTCACAGTCCACACTGTCACTTTGACCGGAACCTCTTCTGTCTAGGCTTACTCCTAGGGAAGCCAAAGGGGGTAGACCTTAGTTACTAGATGTGTTAAAATTAAGTTCTAGGAGTTAGTTTTAATTGTTTACAAGGTTTGGGGGATTATAATCCTAAGATGCTAAGGAAAAAATGCAAGGTTCAAGGGTAAGCATGAAAATCAATCCTTTTCCCTAGGTCTACTAAGACTAGTGCCTAAAGATTGGGCAAGGGGTCAACTATGTTAAGGGTTGTTTCGTTACAAGTAGATTACAAGTTACTTACAAGATTACAAAAGAATCAATTAAACCAATGAATATTATATACAAGTACTTACAAAAGAATTACAAAATATCTATTCACAAATGAGATATCCACAAAGTACTTGATGCAAGATTTACAAATAAAGAATATCTAAGATACAACAAGCAAGCTAACCACATTTTACTTATATGTGTGCAGGATATCAAAAGACTAAAGCATCACAACACATCACCACATTTATGAGATCATCATCAACACATTATATCATCAACACATTCCAAAGATTTAGAATATTTAAGCACGACCATAGTTGTTAAACCCACAAGTAGTTTATTAGATTTGGTCTAGGGTTTAATTATTAGGATTTCTTAAGATTTATCAAATTTTATTAAAGCTTTCACCAAATAACTATTGGATGCTCAATAAGTGTTGCCACCCTAGCTTCACAGGTCAGCCCAAAACAAGAGTACTTCCCGGAGAGGACACACACACCTGGTGCACCACGAGATAGTCCCCTGCCACTACCTTCCATTGTTTTCCTCAAGCCCCATTTTATATGGTGAAGATGGTGGTCTAAGTTACCCTAAATAGTCTATTAAGTATAGATATTGATTAGGTATACTTTTAGTTGATTATTAGAGTGTTTTGAAGATTTGAAGACACTTTTAAAGTGTGATTTAGTGATATGGCCGAAACTGTTATGACATTTTAAGTGTGTTGCTTCAAGCTTATGTCATTAAGAATATAAACACATGTAAATCAAATACATATGGCTGAAAATATTTATATTATCACATCCACATCTGAGCTTTCTATTAATAAGAAATTACAATGGCAAGGACAACTTGCCTTAAAGAGTTGGAAAGAAAATTTAGTGTGTTTTCCTACTTAACCAATCAATACCATTCAAGCCCAAGCAAATGGCTTCCAAAGATATAAGAAATAGAGATATAAATTATTCACCTATCTAAGCACTTAGAGATTAAGGCATTTAAGATGTAAAACATGTGCATGAAGAAGAATGCTTGAAAATCAACTAAGCAAATAAAGATCTAGTTAGGTTACTTATTATGCCTCCCAATAGGCTTAAGACAATGATTGTGTGTTTGATCTAAATCTAAAAAAATTATAGCAGTAAACCATAGATCACCAATCAAATCATCAACCTCTTAACCTTACCTATTGGGGTATTCCTCTCCCAACTAGGTAGGAAATTATTTAGGTTTTTCTTAGTTAGGTTAACTTCTTTCAAGATTTAGAGATTAGGGCAAACAAGTAAAAGATAAAGAGAGAGAGAGAAACTAAGAAAGTAAACTATCAAACAAGCAACCAACCAAGAGACTACTCTACCCCACATCCTAGGTTGAGAAGGTAGCCCTCACCTTCTAAACCACACATCTTAGCTAAAACGGGAAAAAGAAAATGATGAAAATGAAACCCTATCTATATCTATGCTACCCAACAAACTCACACAAAAAGGAATGCCATACCACTTCTTCATCTAAGAGTGTAAGCTACTCCAAGCAATCCAAAGAAGCAAAAACGTACCAAAATGATGAAAATTCGCAAGGTAGGGTTCAGAGATAGCTACCAAACCCCTTGGAGGGAGTTCTAGTGTTGTGTGGATGTCCTTTGGGCAGTCAATAGTCCTCTCAATCAGATCTGAAACCTGCAAAACAAACAACCTATGTTTGCTATAAAACTACACACAACCAAGAAAAATGATGGAAAACCCTTTCTTTTTTAGGGCAAGACCTTTCCACAAGAACAAGAGAGTATATTGTATGTAAATGACTTATCTAAATATGTTATGCTAGCTGAAAAATGAATGTGTATGAACAAAAATATAGATGAAGAGTAAAAGGTTAGAGAAGTGGAGTGTATGAGTGCCTCAAGAGACCCATCTCCTTGAAGGAGTTCCCAATGAAACCCTTGAAGTATAAACCTGCAAAACTTCCTTAAGTGATGTGAATACAAGAGACAATATGTTGATGTATGTAAATAAAACGACACTTCAATCCTATCTAATACATCAAGATAGATAAACCCATAAGCATACACATTAATAGATATACTTAGATAACACTTTACCTAAGATCAAAAGTTGCAATCACCCAAAGAAATTGATACAATGTTACCTCATAAGCATAAGAAGATCAAGCATACACATTGCTCCTCTAGTTATCCTCCAAAGTTTCTCCTTTATTATTACTTAAGAAAATAGATCTTGGAGAGAAAATACTCCAAAACCCTAAGAGCATAAGAATGGAAAATGGAATAATGGAGAGAGAGAGAGAATTGAAAATCATGTATCATAATAATAGCTCAAGATATGGTGAGTTGGGAGTGAGAAATGAGATCTATTTATACTTGGAGAGACAAACCTACCTCTCTTGGATCAATGTCAAGTGTCCACCACCAAGCAAATGAGTAGATCTAAAGGCTAGGGCATACCATCTAGGGTTTGAAAGCTAGATCTAGGGTGAAAAAAATGTAGGAGGTGTTGGGATCAAGAAAAGAGGTGTGGAAGGCCTTGGGATTGATGCTAAGGAAGGTGAGAGGTCTCAAATAATTTAAAAAAAAATATTTTGTGGAGTTTCTAGATGAGTGAGGGCGCACCTCTTGGGATGAGGTAAAGGGAAAGGATGGTGAGAGATGAGTGTGTGAGGTTGGGATCACACAAAACCATAAGATAGGTTGCGGGATCCGTGCTAGGGAAAGAGAAGAACCTCCAAATAATTAAAAATGAATTTTCATTGGATATCTACAAAGGGGGGCGTAACTCTCCTTGGAGGGTGCTCCGCAAGGGGGAAAACCAATAAAATGGAAGGAAAGAGTGAGGTGGAGGGAGTGGGGTCACCTCTAGGGGTTACATGGAGGCTAAAGGGAGTGAAAAATCAAGAGAGGGGGCCACACGGAAGCCACAAAATTAATAAAAAGGGAAAAACGTCAATCCCCCTAGGGGGGCATGATTTTTTAGTATAGAAGGTGGGTAAGGGGTTAGAATAAGTTGGAAAAGGTTGGGAGAGTTATGTTATTTTTAGGGGGTATCTCTCTAACCATAATTTCAACTTTTCACATCCTCTAACTCATTATTACAACTTTTACATTTTGCCATGTTTGGACTTTAGCAATTAAAATTTGTTGTTTTAGACTGACTGACACTCCGGGTGGACAAACCCATGGCTAAAGTTGTCCGAATGAGCTGAAACTTGGTCCATGGGTGTAAGGGGTGCTATTCCATTTCTTTTGAGCAAAAATACCCCTATCAAAAATCCAAGGACCTAGTTTTTACAATTATTGCTCAAAATTAATTAATTAAATAAATAAATAAACCTCCAAACTTAGGGAAATTTAATTAAAAATTAATTAATTAAAAAAACCTGACTTAGACTCGATAGAATTCTGAAAAAAATTCTAAGATGTCTTGCATGTTCATTTACAATGATTCCCTATAATAGTTACCAAAAGATAAGCCCGCCAGAATGTCATTCACCACTTTGGAGGAATTATTGCAAGTGTGAGGGAAAAACTCAAGGGAAATCAAGAGGGTTGAAAAGCCCAACTGATAACCTAAGGATAAAAAACCCTCGGTGAAAGGAACTCTTCTAGTGAACCGATCCTAAGGTAACTGACATGGACATGACTCATGCAGACCTATTACATTATTAACCCATGCAGGGGTGTAGAAATTCCAATTACAAAATAAAGTGTTGGGGCCAAACACTGCCCTATAGAGACAAAAGTATTCAACAAAATGGCATATGATGATGCATCTCTTCATGGAACATGAGTTGACCATCTGTTTTGGAGAGGCGGTCAACATCTAGCTTCACATGGGGACGAGTGTTTGATCTTTTCACTCGAGACGGAGAGCATACGAGAATCCATCACCTACAATAGAGTGCTCACTAATAACCAACATAAGAATACATTTATACATGATTAAATCAATGAATTCTATATACAACATTTACATAATGAAATAACTAAAGTACAACATCATAATTTTACAACAAATGAAATCTATAGTACAGAAAAATTTCTAAGTACATATTTACATAAATAATGAAATAATACAAAATTAAAATACAAGGAGAAAGGGTTAGAGATACGTTACAGAGGGTGTCCATTCAGACACCAAGTTTCCCCATCATCTGTAAAATATCTTGAGTTGTTACCCATTCCTCGAAATGTTGATGGGATCACCAGCCAAATGGATTAGATGAAAATAATTTGGCCCTGCTATTTCCCTGATCAAATATGGCCCTAGCCATAAAATGTCAAACTTTCCATGCTTTCAAGGTTTCTCTCTGTCTTTATCCCATAGAAAAATTGTATCACCCACAAGGAAGTCCCTGTGTCTGGCTGACCTGTCAAAATCTTTCTTAACCCTGTTCTGATTTCTACAATTCTGATCATAAGCCTTTTGTCTGATTTCATCTAACTCAATAATCTGATTGACCTTGTTCTAAACTGCATCCTTCTCTGCGGAAGTGTCCTCAAATGATCCATAATTAGGAATTCTAAGGTGCACTGGAAACCTAGTCTCCAATCCATACACTAGCTCAAAAGGACTCTTTCCAGTAGTTGTTTTCTTTGTTATTATGTTGGCCCATAATGCGTGTTTGATTTTACTATCCCAAGACTTCTTATTTTCACCAACTATTTTCTTAACAATGGTCATTAAGTTCTTATTACTTGATTCTTCCTGACCATTTCCTTGGGGATAATAATATTATGCATGTGATAAGATAATACCATACTTGAAACAAAATTCTAACATCTCGGCTGAACAAAAGGCCTTGGCATTATCTGTCACTATCTTTGATGGGACCCCAAATCTAGTTAAGATTCTATCTTCAAGGAAATCCATCACCACCTTTTCAGTTGTTGTCTTTGTAGGAATGGCTTCAACCCATTTTGTAAAGTAATATGTGGTTGTAAGAATCCAAGAGAACCCATTACTTGAATTATTGCTAAACTTCCCGATGAAGTCCAAACCCCACTACTGAAAAGGTGCCTCAACCACCACTGGTTGCAAAGGGAGTGCTGCTAACTTCTACTTTCCTGTGAAAATATGACATGGCTCACATTTCTGAACAAGATGATGTACATCTGAAAATATAGGGGGGAAATAATATCCTGCTCTAAGGATTTTGTGGGTAGTAGTTTTAGCAGCGAAGTGTCCTCCAAAAAACCCTCCATGGAATTCATCCATTAGTTTCTTTGACTCAATGTCATCCACATATCTAAGGCTAACCCCATCATTATTTTTCCATCCTAATACATCTCTAGTAAGGACATACTTAGAATATTTTAACCTTAAAGCCCTTTTCTTGTGTCCTACTAGATGCCTTGGACAAGTCAGATTCCTAATATAGAAAATGATCTATATACCAATATACTTGTTCAAGTTTTAACAAGTTAGGATGCCATTCTTCATTAATGATTTGGTTAACCATATACAAGGATTTATCATTACTTTCTGTCAACATTCTTGCCAAGCCTTGAACCTTAATCAATTTTGTAGGTTTAATTTCCAAATCATACTCTTGGATTTTAGCAATCCATCTACCCCTTGAGCCTAATCCTTCCACTTGAGATAACACATCTTTAACCACGGAATCAGGAACATAACAAATCACTTTGGAATATCCGATGAAGACTCTGAAATGTTTTAGTGATTTGACTAAGGCATAAGCTTGTTTCCCAAACATAGGATACTTTAACTCTGAATTTTGCAAGGACCTACTCATATATGCAATAGGTTGATCATGGCCTTGATCATTTTTCTAAAGAAACACACCGGCAATTGTGTCTTCAGAGGAAAAAGAGAAGATCTGAAAATCCTTCTCATAATCTGGGCTGATAAGAACTGGAGCTTCACATATAGCAGTCTTAATCTATTCAAAATCTTGTCTACTTTCATCATTCCATTCTACATCCTTCTTAAGTAGCTTATATATAGGTTTCATGATTTCAGCATAGTTAGGAATGAACCTATGGACAAAATTGGTTTGTCCTAAGAAGGACTGAAGAAGTTTTTTTGTTGTTGGCAAAGGAATTTTACCAATGGCTTCCACCCTATCTCGGTCTAGTTTAACTCCATATTTAGTTATTATGTGGCCCAATAACTTACCTTCAGTCACCCCAAAGACTGACTTAACAGGATTTAGAGATATTCCAAACTCTCTACATCTATCCAAAACTTGCCTAAGGTGACCAATGTGAGTTTTACCATCCTTAGAAAAAGTTGTTAAGTAATCTTGATATATTTCAATCAACTTACAAATCAACCCCCTGAAGGCATAATCCATAGCCCTTTGAAAAGTAGCTCCAGCATTTGACAAACCAAATGGCATTCTAAGATATTCAAAAGTTCCCCATGGAGTAGTAAAAGTAGTCTTATGCATATCTTCTGCTTTAAGTCTGATCTAATTATAACCCGAGAATCCATCAAGCATGGAAATCATTCTTGATCCTGTAACCCTTTGAAGTAGAGTTTCCATCTTAACCCTTTTAAGTAGAGTTTCCATCTTGGGAAGGGGATAGTTGTCTTTTGTGCAAGAAATGTTTAAGTTCTTGAAGTCAATGCATATTCGAATTTGTCCAATCTTCTTCCTAGCAACAACCAAGTTGAAGCACCATGAAGAATGTCTAGTCTGCGCAATAATGTTTGCTTCTAACATTTTCTATAACTCCTTTTGGACCAAAGGAGCTAACTTGGGGTTCAACTGCCTCAACTTCTGTCTAAAGGGATTAGTACCTTCCTTAAGAGGAATCACATGCTGAATCACATCCTCCCTATAGACTTTGAGTTCATCATAGCTAAAGGCCAAGACATCCCTATATTCATTTAATAACTTAACAATTTCATTCCTTTCTTCTATAGGGGTAGTATTGCCTACTTTTATCAATCTAGGCTCTTCATTAGTTCCAATATTGACTTCCAGGTAATCACATAGTTTTTTCTTTGATTCATCCTTTTGCTTATGACCATCCTATCTATCAAAATCCATTTCTAAAGAAACCACTCATTTAGGTGGTGCCTTTACTTCATCAACATTTTCTATGTAATTACACCCTTCTTCTTGTGTACTTATATTTAAGTCTGAAAATTCATGTACGTGAAGCAAAAACTTGACCATCTGCTTATCATCATCAAAAAATTGCCAATGATCCATATTATTTGGGATGGAGGGTTTGAAAATTACTTCAACCGAAATGTTCTCATCTATTAAAATGTCTGGAAGTTGTAGTGTGGAAGATGCTACTGCAAGTTCATCGGCTTTCAAATTTTTTTCTCTAGGAATTGCAATCAAATTTATAGCATCTAAGTCATCCATTAAGTTCCAAATTGCACTGCTATATCCCTTTAATATTTCATACTTGCAAGCAAACTTATTATTTAACAGTTGTATGACCAAATATGAATCACCTTTGATATTTAGACATTTGATTCCCCTATCTCTGCAAATTTCCAAACCAAGGAGTAAAGCTTCATACTTAGCCACATTATTAGTTGCATCAAACTCCAATCTATAAGAAAATTTCATCACTTCACCACTTGGAGATTCAAGCACAATTCTGGCACCCTTTCCTTCTCTATAAAAAGCACCATCAAAATTCATGTACCACACATTGTCCAATTCATTATGTTTAACTGTTTCTTGCAAAGGCACAATAGAATTATACAAGATGGCATAGTTACCAAGACCTTCATCAGTCCAGTTTAATTCATTTTTTGGCTTCTTGGGATCTTCAACATGGTACTTCCTATACCCTTCCCTACTCAATTTGAAAGTACTTCCATCTGGGGTAGGGAGAGTAGCATAATATAGATCCATTTGCAAACTACCACCCAAGTCTGCAGCTGATTTTCTATTTAATAACATTCCCCAAACATCTGGCACATCAATTACCATAATATCCATTTCAAACATGATGTTTGGAAATGCTGCTAAAAATACTTGCAAACCCTTAATCAATCCATGCACTTCTATTGTCTGAATATCCAAGGCACAAATGTTGTGATAAGGTATAGATATTCTTAAGTTCAATTGTTCCATTACCTTCTTAGTACTAACATTTGAAGTTGCTCCTGAATCTAACATGCAATTGTGCAACACTTTGTCGTTCACAAGTAAGGAAAGGTAGAAAGGAAAATTATTTTCATTCTTCCTATCCCAATTCTGTAGAATCACTGGTGCATCCTAATAAGCCATGGCTACTTGTTTCAACAAGATTCTTAGGTGGCTCATCTATGGCTTTAAGTAACTTTTTCTTTTGTGAAGGAATCTTCATGAGTTCTAATACTAGTATTAACATATTTACATTACTGAACCATCCACCTAAGTCTATATTTAAATATGCATCAGTTGGCACCTTAGACTTAGGAGGAGATACCTTGGGAATACTGGTTTGACCTTTATCTTCACTTTTGTTTTCCTTCCTTTTCTATGGCTTGGGCCCATACTTTTTTGTAGCTTTATCAATAATTCCACTCTTAAAGTTTCCATGTCTTCCCAAATCATTTACATCCATCCAATCATAATGGCCACCATAGTATATGTTATTACACATGTTTACTTTTTCATTTCCTTGGTCTTCATACTCATTATTTCACTCCTCAAGGAAGACTAGACAGGTTGATTCCTCATGAAACTCACCACAAGGTATACAATACGGCATAGGGTGATGATCCACAAGATTAGTGGTTTAAAAAGGATTTGGTGGCCTTTGATCATTTTGATGAGGTCTTCATGGCTACTTATCATTTGGATTATTTCGTTGTCTATTACCTTGAGACCTCTCTACTGTGATCAAACTATTCTACAAAGCATTAATCTGATTGGCATGGTTGGCTTCCATCTATTTGACTTGATTGGCGTGATTGATTTCCATATGTTTAACTTGATTGGCATGATTTATTTCCATCTGTTTAACCAACTGAGTAAGTTCTTTCATTCCATCACTAGAGGGTTTCTAATTTTCAACATTTTTCTTCTTCTCCTTGTAAGGCTGAGAAGAAGACCCTCTAGTGAAACAGGAATGTTTGACTTCCTAGCCTCAAGCATATTTCGTTCAATCCTTAAAGTTGTTTCTTGTGCTACCCACAAATTTTGAGGGTCCTTATCCCGTAAAGCATATATCATTTCTCCCTCAAAAGCTTCTATATAATAAATCAATATTGCAGCAGCGGGGGGCTTGACATCTTGATGAAGGCTCTTCACCAAGTTATTAAATTTATCATTGAACTCTACCACTGTTTCATTTTATTTTTTATGGTTGGTGGTGAGTGCACCCAACTGAAACCTATGTTCTTTCTAATCACCCCACCTCTTTCTAAATTCATCCAAAATTTCATTCAGAGTGCTAAACGTATTGGTAGGAAAATCTTCAAAACAATTAACAGTGCTTCCTTCCAATGAATACACAAAAAGGGTCATCTTTACATCGTCTTCATCATGACCTCCACAATACTTCCCAACACACCTATGGAAATTTGAGATGTGAGCACTGGCACTTATAGCATTGTTTCCATGGAAGATAGGTATTTTATCAATAGCTTTCTCGGGAACATCATGAGGGGAACCCTAGATGGCTGCAAAGTTCAAGGGACTCAAAAAGGTGGCCATTAGAACACTAGTGTTATTAATGGGATTATTAATAGTTGGTCAATTATTAGTTTGGAACAAGTATTGGATATCATTGAGTGCTTCCTCCCTAATAATTTCAAGTAGGCTCCTAGGAGCTAAGCGGTTTAATCTTCTCCTATAAACCTGTTTAGGCTCAAGAAAAGAGTAAAGCACTCCTTGAGAATTGTTCCTAGTAGTATACCTACTAGATGTTTTCAATGGAGTCACCACTTAGATAGGAATCACACAACGCTAACCAATCTTAAGTTCAAAGAATTTTAAGACCTATAAGATTTTATTATTTAGTTCTTAAAGAATTAAGTTAATTCATTAGGACAAAGGATAAATGACTTATCCCCGACAACAGTGCCAAATATGTTGTCGTCCTTATACACACACCTGTAAACGTGATATAAGTCTGGCTCACTTAGTGTGTCATTGGAGGCAAAATGCCTAGGTTCACAACCCACGTTGTCACTTTGACGGGAACCTCTTCTGTCTAGGCTTACTCCTAGGGAAGCCAAAGGGGGTAGACCTTAGTTACTAGATGTGTTAAACTTAAGTTTTAGGAGTTAGTTTTAATTGTTTACAAGGCTTGGGGGATTCTAATCCTAAGATGCTAAGTCAACAATGCAAGGTGCAAGGGTTAGCATGAAAATAACTCCTTTTCCCTAGGTCAACTAAGACTAGTGCCTAAAGATTGGGCAAGGGATCAACTATGCTAAGGGGTGTTTCGTTACAAGTAGATTACAAGTTACTTACAAGATTACAAAAGAATCAATTAAACCAATGAATATTAGATACAAGTACTTACAAAATAATTACAAAATATCTATTCACAAATGAGATATCCAAGAAGTACTTGATGCAAGATTTACAAATAAAGAATATATAAGATACAATAAGCAAGCTCACCACGTTTTACTTATATGTGTGCAGGATATCAAAAGACTAAAGCATCACATCACATCACCACATTTATGAGATCATCATCAAAACATTGTATCATCAACACATTCCAAAGATTTAGAATATTTCAGCACAACTATTATAAAGATTATTGAAGATGATCCACACTCTTAGCTGTTAAACCCACAAGTAGTTTATTAGATTTGGTCCAGCATTTAATTATTAGGATTTCTTAAGATTTATCAAAAAAATTTAAAGATTTCACCAAAGTCTCCTCCTCCTATTGCCAAATAAATGTTGGATGCTCAATAAGTGTTTCCACCCTAGCTTCACAGGTCAGCCCAAAACAAGAGTACTTCCCAGAGAGGACAGACACCTGGTGCACCAAGAGACAGTCCCCTGCCACTACCCTCTATTGTTTTCATCAAGCCTCATTTTAAATGGTGAAGATGGTGTTCTAAGGTACCCTAAATAGTCTATTAAGTATATATATTGATTAGGTAGACTTTTAGGTGATTATTAGAGTGTTTTTAAGATTTTAAGACACTTTTAAAGTGTGATTTAGTGATATGGCCAAAATTGTTATGAGCTTTTAAGTGTGTTTCTTCAAGCTTATGTCATCAAGAATATAAACACATGTAAAGAAAATAAACATGGCTGAAAAGATTTATATTATCACATCCACATTTGAGCTTGCTATTAAGAAGAAATTACAATGGCAAGGACAACTTGCCTTCAAGAGATGGAAAGAAAATTTAGTGTGTTTTCCTACTTAACCAATCAATAACATTCAAGCCCAAGAAAATGGCTTCCAAAGATATAAGAAATAGAGATATAAACCATTAACTTATCTAAGCACTTAGAGATTAAGGAATTTAAGATCTAAAACATGTGCATGAAGAAGAATGCTTGAAAATCAACTAAGCAAATAAAGATCTAGTTAGGTTACTTATTATGCCTCCCAATAGGCTTAAGACAATGATTGTGTGTTTGATCTAAATCTAAAACAATGATAGCATTAAACCATAGATCACCAATCACATCATCAACCACTTAACCTTACCAATTGAGGTATTCCTCTCCCAACTAGGTAGGCAATTATTTAGGTTTTGCTTAGTTAGGTTAACTTCTTTCAAGATTTAGAGATTAGGGAAAACAAGTAAAAGATAAAGAGAGAGAGAGAAACTAAGAAAGTAAATTATCAAACAAGAAACCAACCAAGAGACTACTCTACCCCATGTCCTAGGTTGAGAAGGTGCCCCTCACTTTCTAAACCTCACGTCTTAGCTAAAAAGGGAACAAGAAAATGTTGAAAATGAAACCCTAACTATATCTATGCTACCCAACAAACTCACACAAAAAGGAAGGTCGTACCACTTCTTCCTCTAAGAGTGTAAGCCACTACAAGCAAGCCAAAGAAGCCAAAATGTACCAAAATGATGAAAATTTGCAAGGTAGGGTTGAGAGATAGCTACCAAACACCTTGGAGGGCCTTCTAATGTTGTGTGGATATCCTTTGGGAARCCAATAGTCCTCTCAATCAGATYTGAAACCTGMAAAACCAGCAAGCTAKGCTTGCTAGAAAGCTACACAGAACCAAGAAAAATGATGGAAAACCCTTKCTTTTTTAGGGCAAGACCTTTCCACAAGAACAAGAGAGTATATTGTATGTAAATGACATATCTAAATATGTTATGCTAGYTGAAAAATGAATGTGTATGAACAACAATATAGATGARGAGTAAAGGGTYAGAGAAGTGGAGTGTATGAGTGCCTCAAGAGACCTTTCTCCTTKAAGGAKTTCCCAATGAAACCCTTGAAGTATAAACCTGCAAAAMTTCCTTAAGTGATGKGCATACAAGAGACAATATGTTGATGTAYGTAAATAAAACGACACTTMAATCCTATCTAATACATCAAGATAGATAAACCCATAAGCATATGCATTAATAGATCTACTTAGATAACACTTTACCTAAGATCAAAAGTTGCAATCACCCAAAGAAATTGATACAATGTTACCTCATAAACATAAGAATATCAAGCATACGCATTGCTCCTCTAGTTATCCTCCAAATTTTCTCCTTTATTATTACTCAAGAAAATAGATCTTGGAGAGAAACTACTCTAAAACCCTAAGAGCATAGAATGGAAAATAGAATAATGGAGAGAGAGAGAGAACTGAAAATCAAGTAGCATAAAAATAGCTCAATATATGGTGAGTTGGGAGTGAGAAATGAGATCTGTTTATACTTGGAGAGGAAAACCTACCTCTCTTGGATCAATTCCAAGTGTCCACCACCAAGCAAATGAGTAGATCTCAAGGATAGGGCGCACCATATAGGGTTTGAAAGCTAGATCTAGGGAGTAGAAAAATGTAGGAGGTGTTGGGATCAAGAAAAGAGGGTTGAGAGGCCTTGGGATTGATGCCAAGGAAGGTGATATGTCTCAAATAATTTAAAAAAAAATATTTTGTGGAGTTTCTAGATGAGGGAGGGCGCAACTCCTCTTGGAGGGCGCACCTCTTGGGATGAGGTAAAGGGAAAGGATGGTGAGAGATGAGTGTGTGAGGTTGGGATCACACAAAACCATAAGATAGGTTGTGGGATCCATGCTAGGGAAAGAGAAGAATCTCCAACTAATTAAAAACGAATTTTCATTGGAGATCTACAAAGGGGGGCGTAACTCTCCTTGGAGGGCGCTCCACAAGGGGGAAAAACAATAAAATGGAAGGAAAGAGTGAGGTGGAGGGAGTGGGGTCACCTCTAGTGGTGACGGGGAGGCTAAAAGGAGTGAAAAATCAAGAGAGGCGACCACACTCAAGCCACAAAATTAATAAAAAAGGAAAAACGTCAATCCCCCTAGGGGGGCGTGATTTTTGAGTGTAGAAGGTGGGTAAAGGGTTAGAATAGGTTGGAAATGGTTTGGAGGGTTGTGTTATGCTTACGGGGTCTCTCTCTAACCATCATTTCAACTTTTCACATCCTCTAACTCATTATTACAACTTTTAAATTTTGCCATGTTTGGGCTTTAGCAATTAAAATTTGTTGTTTTAGACTAACTGACACTCCGAGTGGACAAACCCATGGATAAAGTTATCCATCTGAGATAAAAATTGTTCCATGGATGTAGGGGGTGTTATTCCATTTCTTTTGAACACAAATACCCCTATCAAAAATCTAAGGACCTAGTTTTTACAATTATTGCTCAAAAATAATGAATTAATTAAATAATTAAACCTCCAAACTTAGGGAAATTTAACTAAAAATTAATTAATTAAAAAAAACTAACTTAGACTCGACGGAATTCCGCGAAACTTTCTAAGATGTCTTGCATTGTCATTTACAATGATTCCCTATAATAGTTACCAAAACATAAGACCACTAGAACGTCGTTCACCACTTTGGAGGAATTATTGCAAGTGTGAGGGAAAAACTCAAGGGAAATCAAGAGGGATGAAAAGCCCAACTGATAACCTAAGGATAAAAAACCCTCAGTGAAAGGAACTCTCCCAGTGAACCGATCCCAAGGTAACTGACCTAGACATGACTCATGCAGACCTATTACATTATTAACCCACGCAGGGGTGTGGAAATTCCAATTAGAAAATAAAGTGTTGGGGCCAAACACTGCCCTGTAGAACCAAAATTCTTCAAAAAAATGGCATATGATGATGCATCTCTTCATGGCACATGACTTGACCACCTTTGTTGGAAATAGTCCTGGCAGATAAAGGTATACCCGGGCAACAATTGGAAAAACTTTCAGAATAGCAAGGTGACCCAGAAGATCATATATGGAAAATGAATTTCAATGGAGCTTCATGTAGAGAAGGAGCTGGAGCTGGCATGTGGATAATTCATCCCACAGGAGATGCAAAATTATGCTCTTACAAACTTGTTTTTGAATGTACAAATAAGATGGCCGAATACGAGGCGTTAATATTGGGATTGAAAGTCTTGGAAGAGTTGGGCGTCAAAAGGATCGTTGTACTTGGATATTTTGAACTCATCATAAATCAAATCAAAGGCATCTACCAAGATAGAAATCCTAAACTGAGGGCTTACAAAAATCTGGTATTAGAAATTCTTCAGAGATTTTCATAATGCAAACTTTCAGCAATTCTACGGGAGCAGAATCAAGTTGCAGATGCACTTGCCACTTCAGAAGCGGTGTTCAAAGTCCCAATTTTTCCTGAAAAATATACAAGGTTGAATTCAAGTACAGGTCGGCGATACCAGACAATATGAAACATGGAAAGTCTTCGAAGACGATAAACAGATAAAGAGCTTCCTCGGGATGGAAAATGAGTTCAAGAATTTAAGCATTGATGAATTTTATGACGATGAAGTAGATGCAGTTGTTTTCACCAAAGAAGGATACTTTGACAATCAAATTGCTGGCAGAGATATCATGTAGATGAAGAGCAACGTTATCCCCAAAGGCCTGGTGCCATTGGAAAAACGTTTTGATAACAAAGATGTGGCCAGAAGTCCAAAGATCATAGTAGATGAAGGGGGCCTGGAGGATTGTAACATTGGTACTCTAGAAGACCCGAAGATCATTAAACTGTCTAAGAAGCTCATCCCTGAAGTAAAAGAGAGGTATGTAAAATTCATGAAAGAATTCCCTGATGTTTTTGTCTGGAGATATGATGACTTGAAAGTTTTTGATACTAGTATATTCCAGCATGTCATCCCAATAAAAGAAGATCACAAGCCACTTAAACAAAAGTTGAGAAGAATAAACCCTTTGTTGTTACCATTGATAGAGAAATAAATGAAGAAATTGTTTGAAGAAAAAATCATAGTGTCCCTAAGATTCTCCAAATGGGTAGCAAATCTAGTACCTGTCAGAAAGAAGAGTGGCGAGATCAAATTGTGTGTGGATGTCAGAAATCTAAATAAGGTATCTCTTAAAGATAACTACCCTTTGCCCAAAATGGACTACATTCTACAGAAGGTAGTGGGCTCTCAAAATATGTTGATGTTGGACGGTTTCTCGGGATACAACCAGATCATGGTACATTCTGATGATCAAGAAAAGACAGTATTCACCACATCTTGGGGAACATTTATGTATGCCAAAATGCCATTTGGACTTATGAACGCTAGAGAAACATTTCAAAGGGCTACGGACATAGCATTTGCAGATGAAAAAGATAAATTCATTTTTATATACTTGGACGACATTACTGTGTATTCTGCTACAGATGAGGAGCACATCAAACATCTCAGAAGGGCATTCGAGAAATGCAGAAAATTTGGCATATCACTGAATGCCAAAAAGTCAAACTTTTCCATGGAAGAAGGGAAGATCTTAGAGAATATCATTTCTAAGGAAGGGATAAAGGTAGACCCCAGCAGGGTTGAAGGCATCTTGAATATTGGCATACCCAGAAGCAAAAAGAAAGTACAATCCTTTCTAGGTAAAGTAAATTTCCTAAGAAGATTTATTCCTAATTTAAAAGAGATCATAAAGCATATCACCAACATGTTAAAGAAAGGAAATGAAATCAAATGGATCCTTGAGGCTAGAAAATATTTCAAAGACATCAAAGTAGCATTGACAAAGGCTCTCGTGTTGGCTAGTCCTAATTTCAAGAAAGATTTCATACTTTTCTCTTTCGCTTCAGAACACACAATTGCATGGGTATTACTCCAGAAAGATGACCATAATTTTGAGAAGCCCATAGCATACTACAGTAAGACATTGAGAGACACCCCTTTAAAATATGACATCATGGAAAAGCAGGCGTATGCTTTAGTCAAAGCATTGAAATAATTTAGGTGTATATTCTGCATTCACATACTATTTCTTATGTCCCTAGTAGCTCGATAAAGGACATATTAACTAAACCCGATACTGAAGGGAAGAGGGGAAAATGGATTGCAGTGCTATTAGAATATGATCTCGAAATCAAGCCCACGAAGTTTAATAAAGGGAAAGGACTTGCTAGACTAATGGCACAAACAAACTGTGAACTCTTAGGAATAAACTTCGCTAGACATATGTCAGAAAATACAGCAGACGAAGAGAGGGCGACTCCACAGATATCTCAGAAATTTCTTGACTCTGCGTGGTATGCGGACATTATCTTTGTGTTAAAAAATCTACAAGCTCCTCCTGAATATAAAAAAACAAAGGCTAGGTTCTTTAAACTAAAGGCAATGAAATTCTGCATTGTAAATGGATTACTATATTGGAAAGCCCTAGGAGGAATTTTACTGAGTTGTTTGATAGAAGAGGAAGAGGAAAGGACCATCAAGGAATTCCATAAAGGAGACTATGGAAGTCATCATTATTGGAAGACAATTGTACACAAAATGTTGAGAGATGGTTTTTATTGGCCTGGTATTTTCCCCGAAGTTTACAAGGAGGTGTCAAAGTGCCATGAATGCCAAATCTTCAATGGGAAAGGGAAGTTGTAGTCTCTATCATTGAATCCCATTTCAGTGGAAGATCCTTTCAGGCAATGGGGGTTTGTATTTCATAGGAGAGATACACCCACAATCTTCGGCTCAACACAAATGGATCCTGACTGCAACAGATTATTTTACTAAATGGATTGAGGTTGTTCCTACCAGATAAGATACAAATGATGTTATCATTTGGTTTATGGAAGACAATATTTTGTCCAAGTTCAGATGTCCAGTCAAGATTATAACAGACAACGCAGCGGCTTTTAAATCTAAAAAAATTGAGAAATTTTGCATTGATTACAATATTACTCTTAGACATTCTACATCATACTACCCGCAAGGAAATGGATTGGCTGAGTCTTAAAACAAAATCCTGGTCAGAATCATAAAAAAATTGTTGCAGGATAATAAAAAGGCGTGGCACAAGAAGCTCATCCATGCGTTGTGGGCGGACAGGATATCCCCAAAGAGATCCATTTCCACATCTCCTTTCTAGATCGTCTATGGTACAGAAGCCATCTTTCCTATGACACGTGGATTGCTAGTGATGAAGTTATTACAAGAGCAAGAAGCAGATATGGATGACAGTCAGAGAAGGGAAGATGAACGCATCAGCTTGCAGCAAACCAGGGAAAAGTCTTTAAACAATGCCCAACTATGTCAAGAGAAAATCAAGGAAGCTTTTGACAGACGTACCAAAGTGGACAACTTCAAACCTGGAGACTGGGTACTAAGATGGGATGACAAGAATGAAAACAAGAGAAAACATGGAAAATTCGATCACCTGTGGTTGGGCCCGTTCAAATTACATATTACTGTGGGAACAATGCCTATTTGTTGGAGGAGAGTAATGGAGAACTCATTGGAGGAGGGCCTATGAATGACAGGTTCCTCAAGCACTACGTCGTTTAAAAAATCATCACTCACCATTCATTGTACATGACCACTTTGTGTTTTGTTTTTTCTTTAAGTATGAATATTGAGATAAAAATACCATGGTTGAAGCCTAAGGTGAAGGCCCTAAGCTGTGCTAAGTAGTTTTGAAGTTTTTCAATAAAATAAAGGGATTCAAATCACACACATAAGCTTATAGCCCAATGGGTAGACACTTGGTCTACAGTTCTTTTCTACCTCACGAGGAGGATATCATCCCCAGTTGGAGCCAATGTTCTCACCATATAATTCCCAACTGGTGTCCAAGTTTCAGAAATTTTATGATGGGTTAAATCACCGCAAAGCTATGATAAATTTAGAGGACCTGTCTATATCTGGCAACGTTTGGACGAAATAGCAAAGATATGAAAAATAAAACTTCAACAAACCGTTGATCTCAAAAATGGCCCAGATCAATGGTCGAGACGTGTATCAGAGATACAACTAGCATAGATATTAAGCGGTCGAGGGTGGGTTGGGGAAAACTGTCACGGTTTTTTGCGGGACACGTGGTGCCCTTAGAAGCACATCGGAAAGGAGGGTTGTCTGACCAAAACCACCTTTTTCAACCTCTGATGTGAAAGTTGTCAGGAAATATGCTGACCATAGATATTGAAACGACCCAGATCAACGAACGACGTGTAATTCGGCGATTGAAGTAGCACGAGAATTAACCGACAGGGGGTGGACCAGGGAAAACTACCCTGGTTTAAATCATGGACACGCGACGTTCTCTGAGACACATCGGGGCTAAGGGTGGTTCATCCAAAACCAATTTTCTCCAAACCCCGATGGTAATAGATTCCTATAAAAGGAGCGACCTCAGGCATTATTCTATGAGTATTTGAAGCAGTCAAACATTCGAAGATTTGGCGCAAAGATTATATCCAAATTTTGAAATTCAGAACCGAACCAGAACATTTTTCTCACTGCTTATCAGGTATTCTTCACAATGGCTTCCAACCCTATTGTTTTATCCGTGAGTGAACCAGATACCCCCTCCAGGGAGGATGCCCTAATTGACAGAGATTATGACGTTTTCGACACAGTGACGAAGGTCTCACCCATTTCTATGTCTAAAGTGAATTTGTTGAACAACGTTGGATCCCACATATCCTTTCTTGAAGCGGATCGAGCCTCTTTCTCCCCTTATGTCGTAGAAACAATTTTCCAATTCCCCGAATTTGTGAGCTGGTGTGCGAAGAGATATTCTTAGGGAGAAAGAGTCATCTTAAGCAAATTAGGGTCAGAAGTCCTATGTAAAGTAGATGGTACCTTGCTCCGAAATGCTCTAAATATACCAAAAGCCTCCCCTATAGTATCAGAACCCTTTGAGAAATAGAGAATGATTATGATTTATAGAGAATGCTTATCTGAGATAAAAAACCTTGTTTTTGCAAACCATAGTCAAACTAAAACATCATTCAGAAAGTCTATCCCTGCCTGCCAATCTAAGCTTCATGATCGTCGAAGTCCAGTGGGATTGTTCTCTACTGAGTCAAATTCTAGGTCTAGACAATGGAAAGTTTGTGGTAGAGGTTATGCTAGGGATCCTGTTAATTTTCTTCCTATCTGGGCAGTCAGCCTATGTCATTTTTGATGAATTTATTGTGGAGAATATACGTCAACATCTGGTTAATTTTAGTTCGTTAAGACATTTCAGATACTATTCTCATCTATTGAGAATGTTTCTGGGATCTAATGATACCAAGATTCCTGAAGCTGTGTTTATTTCAACTGAGTGTAAAAAGATCACCATGCTCATCTTCATCAAAAAAATCATATCCAAAATATACAGTCTAATTTTTTGTTCAGATTTTCCAAGAGTCATGTAAGAGATGAAAATTCTGTTGCAGTCGAGTCTGGAGAATACGATGGGAAACTGAATGTTTTTCACTCAATCCACTATGATTTGGGTATACAGATGCCAAGAAGGACCTCACCTTTTACCAGTTTTCCTGACTCCCAGGATATTTTCTTTGGAATTTATAAGACAAAGGATCATCTCAGAGACTGAACACTTCCTCAAAGCTCAGAAGGCTTAAAATCTGAAATTCCCGTTTGTGGTGGGTCCTTTTGTGGTGAAGAGAAAGTATTGTTTGCCTCAAATTCAGTCTAAACTAAATGAATTTGGGTTCACACAATTGCAAGGAAGAATATATGATCGACATCAGGTTATATCAAAGAGGATATTGGCGAGCAGACAATGCCCTTATGAACATGAGCACATTGAAGAAATAGATAAATTGGCCAATCTAGAGACCTACACAGAAATGGAGGTCATCACGCTACATGATCAAGCAAAGAAAATAGAGCTTACTTCCCAGCAAAGCACAACACAAAAACCCTCACCCAGATTGATTATCAAGGCTCCTAAAATGAGTATCTTCAATAAGAGAAGTAGTTTAGAATCCCTTGGGGCTAGCAGCCAACAAGACACACTCAAGAAAATGAGAGTCGCATCACCTTCTCCAATTATTGACTTAGAAGAAGAAGAACAGAAAGAAAAGACGTGCATCGAGATGGTAGATACCAAGATCCAAAACGAAGAGATCAATCCTGAAAACAAACCACAAAATGAAGGTAGCATGAAGGTCTTCAGCAACAGGAAGCACGTATTTGGCCAGACTCTCGAGATGGCTTATCAATATAAGGAAGACTTGCTACATCAATATGTCGTGAAAGGGAGTATGGCCAATAGAATATTTTTCCCAAAGTAGAAGTGACATCTTAGCACAAATCTCACCTACTCTCAGTCAGATATGTCGAGAAGAAGACATTCAACATTGCAATGGTCGATAATGATAAGGTATCTGAGTTCAAGGTACACTATGAGAACATTGGCACTCCTGACAAAGTGAAATTCCACAGAAATTTCAGTGATATGTTGTACGTTGATTACCTAAACTTAGCTCTGAAGGTTGCAAGGTTGACAACACATGTATTGAAACTTGATGGACAACTAAAACAAGAAAAGGTGTCCAGAAAATCTTGGATGATGCAGGTAAAAAGATTAGAGTCTGAAGCTCCACAGGGGGTGAAAGCCTCTCTGGAAAAAAAGGATAAAATGATCCAAAATTTGAAGAAAAGATTGAAGATGTCACCTACAGACCATCCACAGACAGTAGAGTTAACTGCTTTGGAGCAAGAAAAGGAAACCTTCAGACAAGAGGCTCTAGACGACAAGGCTAAAGTGTTGCAATTGGAGAAGGAGAAATAAAGTTGGTCACAGATGCAAGCGACGACATCAGATATGGAGATTATTGTACCTGCTAATGCGGAGGGTGGATCAAATGTTGAGGGATTAGTTCAAGTTATGTCCCAGATAAGTTTGAAAATAGGCGAGATCAAGAATCTAAACGAAAATTTAGAAAATTTGAAACAAGAGGCAAAGGTGAAGGATGAGAAATTAGCTCAACTCCACAGAGAGAACCAAGACCTGCTGGAAAGAGTGAACAAGATAAAAACCATATTGAAGGGTAAAACGCTACCATAGGAAGCCAAACATGTGATATGGGACGTGGTTTTTGCGGAGGTTGCTAAATTCAGAAGTTATCTAAACTTTATCAATGACAAAGACAACATGGTTGCTCCAGCTCGGAACAAATGCGTTGTTGTAAATGAAGTGCTAGCGAAGAAGCCCTCGGAATGCACTCAAAATTCCATCGACTTACTAAATGCCATACCAACTGTCAATCTTCAGATCATTGATGTGAAGGATAGGACTGTTTTAATCATTTCAGCCAAGAGAACCATTTCCAAACACAACCTACTCAAATCGGTTCAGAATAAATCCGTACAAATGGACCTTAGCATACAGGAGTTTAAATATGCCTTTGAAAAAAAAAATTCTAAAGGCCTCCCCTCATTCTGGGATGGAAAAGACTCATTATACAAGTAGGAAGATTATCACACTCTTCTCATGCAATGCAGGATGGACCATTCCAGGTTTGAAGATATGGAGGAAAGTCTGAAAGGTCCTAGCTTGGTAGAACATTTAGCTATTGATTTCGAAATTCTGAACAAATTCAAAACGGTGAAAGTCAGTGTGCCAATCATGTCCTACGCAACATGCCTCGACCTGGAAATTTTAATTAAATAAATGATGGACTATGAAATCCCCTCGGATGTGCAATGGAAAGAACTTGTGTGGTTGGGAAAGACAAAATGCCGCATCCTGAGAACCAACAGATAATCTCCAGTTGTCACCCATCTTATAGGATCCAACGGAAGTGCAGAGCAAGCCAGATGTAGTGAAAGCAGCCAGGCGGGCAGAGAGATTGTTCATGATGATGAAACGTTTCTTTTTTGCTAATGATTGTAAGTCATTTTGTATACTGAAACTGACATCCGAAATTGTTACAGAAGCTTAAACGTTTCAGTTTTAGTTATTTTTTATCAAACTGTATAAGTACTACAAGGATTGAATTAGTTAATGTTGGCAAAAGTGAAAGAGAATATTTTTGGTTGTATCAAACTCTATTTGTAAATTTTTTGAATCTAAATTGAATACAAATGCAAAAGTTTTTGAATTTTCTATGAAAAGATTCTAACGGGTGGTGATATGAGTTTTGTTTCCTTTCATCATATGTATTTCCTGTACATGTCATTTCATTTATAGTTTCTGCTATTTCAATTGGAGAATTTAAAGGCCCTGAATTCGTCCTGTGACGCTCTTGGTTTAAGCAATTTAAATTATGTGATTGTCTTCTTAACTTATTCAGAATTCATTTCAGCAATGCTCTGATGCAGTTATTTGTCTTATTTATCTTCCTACACGTCTTTTTATTTCAAGAAGAACTCAGATTCATCGCCTTATTTAGCCTTTTTCCTCTAGAGATTTCTATCATCCGATGCATTATTTCCATTCACTTTCATAATTTTTACTCCATAGCCCATAGTTTTCTCCCCTTCTTTGCCAACAACTTTGTTAAAAATCCCCAAAAAAAACCAAATCTAGCCACCGATTTCCATAGATATATCAAGTGACACAAGAGATCCCTCATTGATTTGAGCAAGCTAGTGCATCATCTCTAAAGTTGGTTGAAATAGTTACCTCTTTCGTTTTTCTATTCAGCCGAACAAAATTTATAGAGTGTTAACAGTTATGTTCATCATATTTTCATATTCTTCACAAACCCTTGTCAACTAGGTTATAAAACCTAACGTCTAGGATAGGATAGAAACATTAGGTTTTGTTGGGATTATGAATGACAACGATAATCCTTGAAATTTAGAAGAACACTGGTGAGTTGAAGAGCTCCTTTAATGAGTTGCAGAAAGCCTAATTCTAAAATTTCTGCAGAAATTGTAAAACCCTAGAAACCCTAGGGCCAAAAAATAAAAAATGCTCGAAAATGAAATTTGAAGCTTGTTGGAGGTGCGTTGAAGGAGGTTGTACACTCCTGTGCACTTTTTATCCCTAGAGTCCAAGTATTAAGTGTTGGAACACCTCAAAAGGGAGGGTCGTACATATTTTTTGGAAACCCTAGGAGGGTCGTACAGTTCTGCAGAAGTGAGAGGTTCATGGGTTCTTCAAGACCTATGATCTAATACCATGTTTATTTTTCATTAATCTAGGATGAAGCATTAATTTCATTCCAATTTTAGCATTTTACTCGAACCATGGACAATTGCAGTTACACCATAAACAATTTGTTGCAGTAACCAAGATCACAAGAAGAAATAACATGCACAAGTACACAAGAAGTATCTTAGGAAACCCTTCTCAACAAGGAAAGAAAACCTAGCCAATCATTTTATATATTCTTCAAGATAAAGACCCCCCACACCATAAACCTATCACACAAAAGGGTGCTCACAAAACCTAGAAGACTAGCACCCAAGAGAGGTTCGCACTTCAACCCCAGAACTTGTAGTTTCTGAAATTTCCAAAATCACATGTGTGTTGTGTTTTCTCAATGGGGAAATCACCTTTATTTATGTTATACTGGACACATCAAAAGTGGTGCCTATTGGCACAACAATTCCGACCTCAATAACCCAGAATATAATTAATAATTACAATATAAATTATATTTTACACTGATTACTTTTCACTTTATGGTGGGGCTAACTTGTACCCTTTACATCATAATTGGGGTTACAGGTAATTCTAACTTTTAGAAAATATAGCAAGGAATCACACACACACACACTAGTGTTAATCCACTAGGGGAAATTCCACCTGTTCTCAGCCAAAGAAACGTCCAAGTCAACATGTCTTTATCTCACTATGTATCACAGGAGAATCATCAGGATACACAATCATTAGTTCTCAGCCACTAGGATCATTTCCACATATGCTTGGCCATAGGAACGTCCTACTCAATAGATCTCTATCTCACTGAGTCTCATAGGACAATCATATATACTATCACATCATCTCAACTCTCTTCATAGAGGAGAATAGTAAACCCAACACATGGGATCCTTCACCCCTCATAGGGATACACATCGTTTCATATCAAATGATACACCCATCTCATGGGCATCTTCCCTTCTGAGGGGCACACAACGTTTCATCTCCATCTCAGAGAGAACGACATACCCAGCTCATGGGAATTTTCCCTACACAGGGGCACACAACTTTCCATCTCTATCTCAAAGAGGAACTACACACCCATCTCATGGGCACACCTGACTCATGGGATCTGTCTCAGGCCAACTCAGTCGGTTTGTGTCCCAGAGGATGCCTCACGTAGTTGTAATCATCAACAATCACATCCTTAAATCTATGATCTAAATCTCGTACCGACTCTATTTGTACTTGTTTAATATCCTTCAGTTATGTGATGTACTATGATTTATTCTTTGTATTTTTTAACTCCTTCAACAACTCTTGCTTTACTTATGATAAATTCTTGGCGTGTCCTATAGGCATGATACTCTGCAAATTCATATACCATACTAGCACATGACCTCTAAATGTCATCGCTAACTACACAATATTCACATCCTCATCTTGTACATTCTTAGAAGCCCAAATTGTTTCACAGAAAAACAAATGTTTTTCTGGATACTCTGACCCCACTCCCAGGAACTTAGTAATTCGGAGGGTATTATCTACCCCTACCATGTTTCTTCATGTATTTCCTCCTCTTAGCAATGTTGGTTGACTTTGATTAGGACTCCGTGTGTTACTTCCACTTCTATGAATGCTACTACTTTGTCCTCCTTGGCTAACTACAATGGATTTTAGAAAATGTTCAACTATTATATCTAATTTTGGTGATGCACACAAGGTCATGGATTCAATACATGATCCTATCTGAGAAGGACTTACTAGTTATTCTATTATTTGAATGGACTAAATCGCCTCTTCTTCTCCTCCTATATATTGTATCTCCATGATTCAAACTTGTGCACAAGGATCTTTTCCCTCTGGTTCACTTTGCGGCTCTCCTTTATCAGCTCCAGTATTTTTCCTCTTGTACCTCCTTCCTCTGTGCAACTCTCCAAACTCGTATTGTTCCTCTGGTGTATCATCTTCTTGCATCCTCACTCCCTCCCTTCCTTTTTCACCTCTTTCTTCGTACTCTCAGAAGATCCTCTTTTCATCCTTCGTCTCCCCTATGTGTGTGAACCCCTTCATCCATCAGATTCCATGACCATCACTTTTTTTTCATGCAATAACATCTTTATCCATGTATCTAATGATTTCAAGAACCTACCGCACAGAAATTGGAAAAAGTCCCTTTCTGCAACACTATATGATTGAATACTATCTACTGCAAATTCTATAATGTAAACTCCTAGTATGTTTTCCAACCAAAAATCAATTGCTTGAGTTGATGGGTTACTTACAAAATTTAGTTGTATGACCAATTCAGGAGTACAATTCCTCAGTGTTGTTCCCCTAAACGTTCCAGTTTTCTCTAGTAACCTTTCTAGCCACTGGGTCAGAATATTTGGGAATTCACCAAAGAAAATTTCATGCAGATCTGTGTAAACATACCTATGCAACCATTTCTTGTCACTCATATGGGGATTCATGTTCTCTTGTTGTACAAAACCTCGTTCCTTTCTTTCTAACCATTCGGTGATCTCCTTATTAGTCGACCTCCAAAATATTCCCTTAATAACAAATTCCCAGTCTCGACAATGAAACTATTTGATGGCACTATTGTGAATGGGTTGTTATACCCTAGGTTAGGTTTATCTATGACCAATAAAACCCACCAAAAATCGGCCCTTTCGGCATCACCTTCTTGCGAAAATGAAGTCTCACCCAAGTTATTTATTGGGACTATGAGAACCAAGCTTCTATAGTAGTAAGGGAATGGGAGAAAAAAATTAAGTTCATTATTCCTTATTATGTTTATGTGTGCGATTATGTTCTATTCAATGTTAACTTACTTATGATTCAGATTCCTATAATCATCATATTTTCAGTTATTACACAGCTTCATTACGGTCATAGTCATGAACATTGCACCATATTTAACAATATGACAAGTCTATTCTATGAGGCATACAAAATAGAATTCATAAGCACACATAGAGAGATAGACAACCAAATATTTGGTATCATCTCTATACCCCTCCTTTATTCATTCTTCTCACAAACAAACTGTTACATTCATGGCTCTGGAACTCAATGTCAAATAGAACATAACATCACAAAACTTACATGGAACTTAACCTAGAGGATAACCAACCATATAGAGGAACCCAACCTTAGTAGAAAGTGAACCCCTAATATCCCAACCCAATACATGTTAATATATAAATATAGGGCTAAAACCCTAGTCTATTCATCCCAAAAATACCCCATTACAATGCATGGCCAGCTCAGTTAATTGGATATTCGAATGCTTTCTTCTGCTTTTCAATCTACATGTTGTTCGTTTTTGTTCTTTTATATCTAGAATGTCATCTTCTCATCCTTTTGTCATGATTTATTCTCTTGATTTATTATCTATCATCTTTATTATTATGTCTGTGCATTTCATTGCTTATGCACACTTTCCTCCTCCTACACATTGTCCCCCTAGATGAGCCTTAGTTGTGCGCTCACTTTCATCCCTCTGCACACTCTCCCTATACTTACGATTTTCTCCCAAAACCATATCAAAACTGCATGTCCAATAACAACTTTCCTACAACTTGGAGACCACTATTTATAATGTGTTGAGAGATTATATATCCTTATGATCCCTAACCCTTAACCCACCTATAACCTCTAAATCATTTACCCCTAACCCTCCAATCTTTATCCCCTAACCCCTTGGACCCTATCCACCTAATCCTTAACACCTTAAACCCATTCTCTAAAACCCTCAAACCCCTAACCCTTAAGCCATTAACCCCTAAGCCATTAACCCCTAACCCAACAAATCAATGATGAATCTTGTGAATTTTATCAACATGTTTATGAATATGTTGAAAAAATATAAGAAAAAATCTACTTTTCTTGACATGTAGAAAGAGAGAGAATTTGTGAGATATATAGTCATAACTATAAAAAAATAACATATTATTATTTCACCTTCATCATTATGTTATTTTCTTTATTGATTTCACTTGGAGACCACAAGTGTTAAGTATATGTCAACTTCCCATGCCCCAACTTGGATACCATGGTTTAATTTATAAGGGGTTGAGAGGTAAGGGATTAGGGGTTAACGCATTAGTGATGCAAGGGTTAGGGGTTAGAGGTTAAGGGGTTAGTGTTTAAGGGGTAATTAGGAGTTAAGGATAGGGGTACTTAATGGTTTAGGGTTTTATAAGGGGTGAAGGGATAAGGGCTTAAGGGTTAACAAGTTATTGCCCAGCCAATGGTCAAGGGTACTTAGGAGTGGGTATTCTATATGGAGAAATCAACTTAGGTGAAAGAAATAAATAAAGAAAATAAATCAATGATGAAGCTTGTGAAATTTATCAAGATGTTTATGAATATGTTGAAACAATATAGGAAAAATGTTACTTTTCTTGACATGTAGAAAGAGAGACATTTTGTGAGATATATTTCCACAACCAGAAAAAACAACCTATTCTTATTTATCCTTCATCATTATATCATATTCTTCCTTGATTTCACTTGGTGACCATAGAATTTAATTCGATGAAAAATTTCCCACAACTTGGAGACCATGGTTTATAAGGGGTTGAGAGCTTATATAGCCCTTTGATCCCTAACCCTTAACCCACCCCTAACCTCCAAACCATTTACCCCTAACCCATTAATCCATATATCCTAACCCATCAGACCTTATCCCCCTAATCCTTAACGCCTTAACCCCATTCCCCCTAAGCCCTTAAACCCCTAACCCCTAAACCCTAATCCCTTAACCCCTAACCCAAGAAATCAATGATGAATCTTTTGAAGTTTATCAATATGTTTATGAATATGTTGAAAAACTATAGGAAAATGTTACTTTTATTGACATGTAGAAAGAGAGATAATTTGTGAGATATAGTCACAATTATCAAAAACAATATATTCTTATTTCACATTCATCATTATGTCATAGTTTTTCTTGATTTCACTTGTTGACCACAAGTGTTAAGTGAATGTAAAATTCCCCCGACCCAACTAGGAGACCGCGATTCAATTTATAAGGGGTTGAGAGCTAATGGATTGGGGTTTAACGAATTAGTAAGGCAAGGGTTAGGGTTTAGGGTTTAAGGGGTAATTAGGAGTTAAGGATAGGGGTAGTTAATGGTTTATGGGTTTATAAGGGGTCAAGGGATAAGGGCTTATGGGTTAACATGTTGTTGGACAAAAAATGGTGAGGGGTACTTAGGAGTTGGTATTCTATATGGAGCGATAAACTTAGGTGAGAAAGAGAAACAAATACAACAAATCAATTATGAAGCTTGTGAAATTTATCAAGATGTTTATGAATATGTTTAAAAAATATAGGAAAAATTTTACTTTTCTTGACATGTATAAAGAGAGACACTTGGCGAGATATATAGTCACAACCAAAAAAAAAAACCTATATTATTCCATATTCTTCCTTGATTTCAATTGGTGACCATGGATTTTAAGTCAATGGAAACTTTCCCACAACATGGAGACCATGGTTTATAAGGGGTTGAGAGCTTATATATCCCTTTGACCCCTAACCCTTAACCCACCCCTAACCTATAAACCAGTTACCCCTAACCCTTTAATTTGTATCCCCTAAACCCTCAGATCATATCCCCCTAATCCTTAACACCTTAACCTCATTCCATCTAATCCCTTAAACCCCTTACCCCTAAGCCCTTAACCCCTAGTCCCTAATCCCTTAACCCCTAACCCAGCAAATCAATGATGAAGCTTGTGAAGTTTATCAAGATGTTTATGAATATGTTGAAAAAATATAGGAAAAATGTTACTTTTCTTTATGTGTACAAAGAGAGATAATTTGTGAGATATATAGTCACAACTAGCAAAAACAACATATTCTTATTTTTCCTTCATCATTATGTCATATTCTTTCTTGATTTCACTTGGAGGCCACAATTTTTAAGTGGATGGCAACTTCCCCAGCCCCACTTGGAGACCACGATTTAATTTATAAGGGGTTGAGAGTTGAGGGATTAGGGGTTAATGCATTAGTGATGCAAGGGTTAGGGGTTAGGATTTAACAGGTAATTAGGAGTTAAGAATAGGGGTACTTAATGGTTTATGGGTTTATAAGGGGTCAAGGGATAAGGGATTAGGAGTTAATAGGTTATTGGCCATTCAAGGGTTAGGGGTACTTACGATTTGGTATTTTATATGGAGAAATCAACTTAGGTGAGAGAGAGAAACAAAGAAAACAAATCAATTATGAAGCTTGTGCAATTTATCAAGATGTTTATGATTATGTTGAAAATATATAGGAAAAAAATTACTTTTATTTACATGAAGAAAGAGACACTTTGTGAGATATATAATCACAACCAGTTAAAAAAAACTATTATTATTTATCCTTTATCATTATGTGATATTCTTCCTTTATTTCACTTGGTGACCACATATTTTAAGTCAATGGAAACATTCCAACAACTTGGAAACCACGGTTTATAAGAGGTTGAGAGCTTATATAGTCATATGATCCCTAAACCTTAACCCACCCCTAACCTTTAAACCATTAACCCCTAACCCTTTAATCCCTAGCCCCTAACCCCTCATACCCTATCCCCCTAATCCTTCACACCTTAACCCCATTCCCCCTAAGCCCTTAAACCCCTAACTCATAATCCCATAACCCCTAAACCCTTCAACCCTAAACCATTAACTAATAACCCCTTACCCCCTAAGCCCCTAAACTATTAACCCCTAACTCAGCCTAACATCTTAATCCCTAACCCTAAACCTCTAACCCCTACTCCCTAAAACCCCATAACCTCTAAATACCCTAGGACGTAAACCCTCTAAACCTA
>ML801857.1:0-15775 GCA_009831015.1 Picea engelmannii
AGATATATTTGGTTATTATTTCTTTTTGTGAACAAAATGATGCATTTAGTTACTACACTTCACAATTAAGCAATTGCATTTATGCTTTAATCAACATGGTCTATTGTGTAAGCTTGAATTCCATACTATACATGTTATTTTCCACATTCAGAATTGGTATCAGAAGTTTTGTTTGGGTCATTTTAGCTAGTGACGTGACCTAGGTGGGGGTTGGGTACGTTACAGAGTGGTATTAGAGATTTTGATTCAACACTGGACCTGTATGGTCCAAAAACCAGTGTGAAATTGGGAAAATGTATTGTCACAGATTTCGATCTATGACGAATTTGGGGAAAAATGGTGATAACCAGAGAGAAATCCCTAAATTCGTGAGAAAAATACGATATATAATTTCCTTGGAGTTGTCTGAGATGTTTAATGGAATCAATCAATTGAATCACAGAGTTAGATTTGACGTGCAATGTCAAAATTCACATTTTAATGGAGGCCAATGGAGCTGGGAAGAGTTTGAAGAATCGACTATCGATATTGCATTCGATCTCGAGTAGATTCATTTTGATAAATTTAAAATTTTATAAGGATTTCAGAGGTTGCTAAGGTCTAGGAAATCAATGAATAGTATTCGTTTTCGACCATTTGGAAAAAGGATCAAACCGATGACCAAGATTCATTTTTAGTTGTTTCAAAGTGGATCAAATCAACGGTCTTGATTAATTTTCAGTCGTTGGGAGCTTGGGGCCGATAAATGGCCAATATTCAATTCAGAGGTTTACGGAGTGGAGAAGATCAATAGCCCAGATTAATCGGATATTGGTCAAAAATTTTCTAAGTGTTGGAGATGGCCAAACAAAAAATGTCGACGGTCAACAATTGATGGTTGGGTTGGTCAGATTGAAAAAGTATTTTGGTTTCCAATAGAAGTCGTTGACGACCGATGGTTGAGTCGGTTGGATTGGAAAATTATTTTGGTCGCCAATAGGAGTCTCCCATAATCGATGGTCAGGTTGGTCATATTGGGAAAGTGTTTTGGTCACCCACGGAGATCACCAATGGTCGATGGTTGGGTGTCGATCGATTCAATGATATGTTCGGGTTGTCCAAGGGAAATGACTGATGGTCAATAAATAAAAGAGGAGGATTATGTGTCCTGCCACATCAACATCCATGTAGCAGAGCATGTCATTAGTTTCCATGTCATCCAAGTTGATACCTCATGATTGCATGCCATGCCATGTCAGCATCCACATATCATGTCAAAGTGTTTTGGTCACCAACAGGAGTCGTCGACGGTCGATGGTCAGTTCGACCAAATTGGAAAAGTGTTTTGGTCACCCACGGAGATCGTCGATGGCTAATGGTTCGATGGTCAGGTGTCGATCGATTCAATGAGGTGTTCGGGTTATCCAAGGGAAATGATCAGTGGCCAATGAAGAATATAGGAGGATGACATGTCATGCCACATCATCGTCCACATGGTAGGCGACATCATCAGTTTCCATGTCATCCAAGTTGATACCTCAGGATGACATGTCATGCCACATCAACATCCGCGTGTCATGCCACATCAACCAAATAAATGGTCAATGGCCAATGGTCAGGTCGACCGAATTAGAGAAGTGTTTTTGTCAGTCAACATGAATTGTCGATGGTCGATGGGATTATGGTCATGTTGGATGAATTGTTAAAGTATTTCATCTACCAATGAAAATTGTCGACGTCTAATGGTCAATGGATGGGTCAAGGAAACTTGAGAAGTGTTTCGTCAGTCGACGGGGATCATCGATGGTCGAGTAAGCCAATTTAACAAGGTATTGCAATAATTTTCCAAGAGAAATAACCGATGATCGATGGCCGATGATTGGGAATTAAAGAGATTCACAGACAAGTTTGGTTTGGCAGTGAGAATCATCGATCATCGATGGAGTTCAAATCAACAACTCAAATTTTACCCGATTTGAGATCAACGACTAAGATTTAAAGGGATGTTATAACAGTAAAACAATCAATTTTATATGAAAATTTCTAATTTTTTTTGGGTTTTTGAAGGTCATGAACTTGTGGGGCAATTTTGAGGCCCTAAACGACATTTTTAGGAAATCAAAACCCATGAGATTAGAGTTTACCAAGGTACATTGTGTCTCTACAGCTTAAATAAAAGAACGCGAAGAGAACTATCCAACAAGCTACTGTGGGCACAAAACAGAGCTAATATGAGAAAGTTACAACTGAAACAATTAAGGTAAATTTTCGGCACCAGTTTACTTCCAGAGGGCATAACTCCTTGCTCAAAGGTATGTTTGAGGCATAAGAGCAGTCTATGGAAACATTATGAACCATAGAAGACAACCATGGAGCCAAATTTGGGATATGGGTATGTGAAAATGTGCAAGAAAATAAATAATAAACTCGTAGAATACAAGGATAAAATGGGAAAAATAGTCAAAACTTCTTCAGACCATAACTTTCAGATCGAAGCTCAGAATTGAGCGAACGAATAGTCATTGGAAAGGTCCGAACAGAAGAAGACATATGTCCACCTAGAATTTTGAATTAGGTGTTAAAAATTTCTCATAAGTAATAAAGAGATTTATGTAGCAGTAAGAAAGTGGAAATTACATCATGTGAATGTTGCAACTTTCCACTCAGAACTCAGAATGAGACATGAGTCTAGCCGTTGGAGATTTGTTTCAGAGAAGAATGTGTTTAAGGAGTAATATTTTAACTTAGTGCATTGTGTTCTTCAGAAATTAATCTGAAGAATAACTTGTAATCTAATTAATAAATATATTGCAATATACTTAGTTCTAACAACAATTATTGCATGCACATTCTTGCAAAATTAGAGATACAAAAAGTAGAATTTAGTTCCTATATGAGAACTAGAGATATGGAGGATGCTCAAGGGTCCTATATACAACCATGAAGAAGAAATCAAAGGTCTGCATGTCTGCACAGGTCATGCTAAGATCGAGTCTAATGGAAGAATAGACATGATGGAGCTTGTAACTATGAGAAGCCTGCAAAGAGAGGTGTAGAGCTATATGGTCGATAATGAAAAGATCATGAAATCTTGAGAGGAGTTACTATAAAGTTTGAATATGTTGCAAAAACAAGTAAACAAATATTTGGGCACAAAGTAGGAAGCTAGTGCAAGGAAAGTGGAAGTATCTAGATCTCATGATAGGAGGGATGATGATCGAGGATATAGATGGTCAATAAGTGCTAGTAGGCATAAACATCATCATTCCCTAGGGCACTCAACCAGAAGAGAATTGTTGGCACAGGGGCAGACCCAGGGTTCAACGCTACAACAACGCACCAACAAAACCCTAACTACCGACCCTTTCAGAAACACCTGCGAAGTAGATGAAGTCTCACCCGAGGTAGAGGCAGGGGTGGTTATAGGACTCCAGTGTCTGCAACCTTAGCTGGGACACATATCTATGACTGTAACACCTTAACAAGGCACTTAGCAGTTATAGTTCATCAATATCTAGTCTTAGTTTACAATGTAGTTAAACCCTAATTACAGAGCATTGCAGTATTTAACCAGATCTACTATATTCAAGCACTAAGCACATCCCCATAGGCCAGATCTAGTATTCATCCATACTATTAAGCACATAGCATTAACATATATATCTACCATTCATCTATATCGAAGCACTAAGAAAGTTAACATATAAACACATCAATACATTGCACAAAGCAGAGCAACACAACATGTACGTGGTTCACCCCCACCCTGGGGCTACATCCACCAACTCTTAGTCTTCTTTATTAGCTTCTTCAATCAGATACATGCACCGAGCCACAAAAACCCTACTCCGCAGAGGACAAGAGATCTGCGCACCTCGCTAGATCCTCCTTCCTCGGGCTAGGTTACAGCACTAAGCCTCTTCTCAATCTATTACACTCTCTTTCACTGAGCTCTGCAAGTCTCATATAGTATGCACAAAAGAAATCTCCACTTAGCACTTGGCACTTTCGATCACATAGATCGAACTCTAGCACTTAGCACCGCTTTCTTCTTTTTCTTACATCGCCTAGCTACTTTATTTATACATTACAAAATAGGCCTAAGCATGGGTAAACCCATAGGCTGACATCCCCATACCCGTTACATAATCCAGAATCGAAAAAAGGGCCCTAAAAGGGGTCGAGATCCCATGATATCTGCTTCATCTTGCGCTCTGCCTTCGACAGACTGTTGAAGTCCCAAAAATAGGTCAAACCTGACCAAGGATCCTCAAAACTTGGTCAAGGGCCAACAGGCCCCCAACACTCACCTGTGACTCATCCTGAGTCACTCTAATCTGGGTAGATCAGTTTCAAAAGCTTCGAGCTTGGCTCAAGATGCTTCGACTTGTTGTTGTGCCACAACCTCATGTTCAGCGAACTCTTGTATGATTTCTTCGTTGACAGGTCCCTCTAGGCACTGTTCTGTTGCAGTGACGACTTGCTCCAGTTCTTCTCCTCGACCTTTGATCTCTGTGAATAGTTGGTAAGCCTTATCCTATACAGGTTGGAGCCTCTGAGTCACTTCCATGACTTTGCTATGAATGGTGTGGACCTGCTACTGGGCAGTGCATTTCTCTTGGGATCGCTTCATTCTTTCCATAGCTGACAGGGGATTCAACTGCGCCTGTATTGTTTCTTCTTGATACTTCACCTCTTGGAGTTGTGACTCCAGTGTCTTCAGTTCTAGATTTTCAGTGAGTCGCCCATATGTTTGGGCACTGCAATCAGCCAATTTATTACATTCCATGGCGAGGCCTTTGATTCTTTCGACTGCGCTCCTAGCAGTTGCTTCTCTTTGATCTCGCACATCCTGCAGAGTGTCAGGAACTGTGTTGTGCTCTAAGTCTACTATTTGTTGTTGTAGCTACTAGATATCTTCTGTGAGCTACTTTAATTGATGTGTGACTCGGTCGTCTGCCTATGGCTCTAAGTCTGTCATAGAGAGAAGTGCTATGTTGACTACTTCTTTCACTTCGAGTTTCTCTGCGAGCAACTTTTCTTTTTCTTGTTGTATCTGTGTTTTTTCCTCTTCAAAATTCATCAGGAGAGAAACCTTCTCCTACTCTACAAGTTGGCGTTGTTCTATGAGTACTCCTTGCACTTGCTTCAAGGCATGGGTGGCTTATTCTATTTCTTCTTGTGCTCGACGAAGGCGAGCTTCGGTTGCATCTGCTAGTCAGCGAAGTTGGGCTAGATCATCTCCCAACTTTGGTTCTCCCGATGGTAGGGGCACAATGGAAACTGCACTACTAGACTGAAGGGCCTGTTGTACCCCTCAGAGTTCGACCTCAATTCTGTCGTACATTTCCTCCTGCTTGTCTTCTTGTTTCTCCACGATTTCCTATGAGGCGTCGTTTAGGTCTATTATGATGAAGTCAAAATCATCGGTAGTGGGTACAGTATGCATCTTGGTCACAATGGCTCTAGATTTATTCTGGGAAGAAGGTTTCGGGGAAGAAACCTTCCTCTTCTTCAGGGGATCGATCTCATCTCTAGGTGGTGTTACTTCACCTTGTTTATGTTCAGCATATTTGTCATTTATATATTCTACTTCGTCATCACCCCCTCTGTCAAGTGATACTGAAGCAGTCTTGCGTGAGGCGCTGATTAAGTCTTAGACCTCTTTTGTCTTCTTCCTTCTGCTAGGTCCAGGTGTATCATGTTCTTTGTCGTGGTCACTAGGTTGTCAGGGTCAGAAATCTCTGCAGGGTCTGCGGGAATAAGGAGGTTTTTCGCCCAGTCCTTAGTGATCTCCTCGAGGTCCTCTTTCGTGATCTTGTAGTATGAATGAAGCTCCTCTTTATGCTCGTCTACTCGCGCTGTAATGTAGATGAAGTGTCGATCTGCGCAGAACTTCATCAGGGGTCAGAACCTCTGTAGGGTGTTCGAATTCATGCAAGGTTCAGCTTCTATGGATCTCTTCAGTTAGATGTAATATGTGTGAAAAACAACATTCGACTGCCACTATTTTCTTATATCGCTCAAGTACCAGAGCATAGTTAAATTTGTAGCAAGTGGATCGAATGGCTCGATGTCCGGGAAGGTCGCATCTTCAGGGATTTACCAAGAAACAAATGTGATGAGGATCAGGAGCCAGCTAAAATGGAATTAATAGCCCTGATCATGTGATTCATGGCAGTCTAGTTCAAGCTGATTAACTAGGTACTTCACCCAGTTCATTTGTAAACCTTCCACACACTTCCCTACAAGGTCAACGACAAATCCTGTGACCTGCGCAGGTTGGTTCTTTCGTACTAGCTTCCCTGCAATTAACAGACATGCTAGGCGCACTGCGCCATTATGGATGGAGGCTACCTTGTAGCCTCATGTCCCCTTCTCAACATCGTCGTATGTATCCTTGATCTTCTGTGCTAGTGTGCGATCTGTGGCTTTTCCTGGATAGAAGTCCTGTGGATCAGGCCCTTGCATACTCAATCCTATGATCCTATGGATCAACATCGGATCGATTGTGATACAGTGGTCGATCCATAAGTAACCACCGTGGTAACATGAATGTAGTATCTTGACATAGGCATTAACTTCCTGGTGCCTTCCGAAGTGTGGGATTTTCATTACATTCAGCAGGGTGGACTGTACGAGGTTCATCGTCCACAACTGGGGGATTATCTTCGAATTCTTCCCCTTCGTCTTGGTCAAGTATTTGTATGGGGAGAGAATGTTATGGTTCTTATGATCTCCGAGGTTGAAGTCACTAAACTTCAATGCTGCGATCTTGTCTGGCTGTGCTCTTACTACGTGTATCCCCTTCAGGAGGTACGCAGTAACCATGATGTACTCAAAATCTCTTGGCACACTATCTTGAGTCACCGCACTGGCCAGAGGCGGGATGTAATTGGGCGATATGGTTGGGATCAGCTTCGCATTTTCTAGGTCATCTCTGTGCTTGGATCTCTTCTCTGTTGTTGGTCGAGATGGCCTGGATCCGCGAGTAGTCGACGGAGAGGCTTGCACTCCTCTCGTCGTCGATGCTTGTACACCCACATAAATTACTCTTTCATACATTAATATTTTAGTCATGAGGTCAATGAGTACCTCCTTCAAAAACTCTTCGATTGTGCTAAGTTCTTCGGACATACGTGATCGTGGTTGAATCTCTCAAGTTTGAAGAGTAACTAGTCAATGCAACTGGACAGATGGTGATAGCGCAACGATCACTATGCAGAATCAACTAATCCGTGGGCTCAGATTCAAGGTTAGAAAAAGTGTTCTCGGTGCAAGGTTCGACGGAATAAATGGATAACGAAGCAACAGATCTCTCCAATGGGAGAGAAGCCTCAGTTCTGTCTGTTACGACGCGGTCCCAACAGTCTAATGGTGAGCTATCTGACCATAAATGCCTTTCTACTCGTTCGGGGTGTCGGTCTAATGGTTATACTATTCCCAAAGACTATATTTCTTCGCTATGGCAAAGTGCCATGTGACATTGTTCTGATATCCCAACGAAGTTCCTGTTTTGTAAATTTTCCCTTTGCGAAGTTCCCTCTGGAACCTTCTGTAACTTTTGGATCTTTTCTCTCTTCTTGTTGAGCTTTCGAGCCTTCTTTCTGGTGAGCTTCATCTCGTTATTCCTCTTTCCATTCTGATTCTTGTCTTCTTTTGGCATAGTAACTTTACACTGCTGAGATTCTTTCCTAAGATTCAAGGGTAATACTTCTTCTCTATCCGGGGTAGGTACTTCAGTCTTCTGCAAATATTCTTGTGTTATTGCAACTTCAACATACAAGTCTCTGGTCCTAAGTAGCTTTGATCTGTTCTCATGTTCTTCAATCAGTTGTGCGATCCTCCTAGTCATGAAATCTTTTAATTCTTGCTTCTTCTTCTCTAAGATTTCTTCTTCTTTCCTTCTAGTATGGTCCTTCTCGATCCAAGGTTTTCCTAGTAACATAGTAAATGGAGCGTTGTTCTCAATAAATTTAACAACCTCAAAATCTTCCTCTGTCAAAGCTCCATGAGCACTTATAGATATTTGGGTGAGCTTTCCACATAGGGTTATCAGTTTTCCTCTGAATAATCCTATTCCTCCCAATGAAGGAATCATAGCAGGCTCCCCTAAAATTTCCCAAGTTCTTTTTGTCATGATATTCACCTGTGTTTCCTCATCCAGAACACAGTCAATGTCGAAGTCTCCTATTCTTGCTTCAATGCACTCTTTTTCTTTGAAGATCTATGATAAGATGATATTTTGATGGTCATTCAAGGTTTCTTTCATCTGTAGTAATACTTTCTCTGATTCTTTCTAGGGTTCTGCCATAATATCAGTTTCTGGATCTGCCTTAGGGTTTTCTTGGTTCATATTCATTCTTTCAACCTTAGCAATCATTCTAGGGAAATCCAATACTTCATGATCCATAGCTCTAAAACAAAGACAACTAGATATTATACCAGGGCATTCCTTAGCCAGATGTCTCGGTCTTCTGAAACTGTAACAAAGGGTTAATCCTCATTTTCTTTTAAATGATCCCCAACCTTTCTTGTACTGCGCACTAGGATCATAGTAACTAACCTGCAAAAAATTCTTTCTAGGATCCTGCATCCATTTGTTAGTCCAAACATTCTCTCTATGCATAGGTATAACATATCTTTCACTATTCTTATAATATCTACTCATATCAAATCTTCTTTCATCTATCAGTGCCCTAGTTTTCAAGCTAGGACAAATCTTATCAAACATACCTAGATCCATACTTTAGAAACAAAAAATTCCACTAATATTATCTTCAGCAGAGCAAAAAACTTCCAGATCTAAAACTTTTCACTATTCTTACCTTTATTAGAGCACAAAGCTTTCAGATCTTACCTTTTTAAGAAAAAATTCTCACTTTTACCTTTCTCAGAGCACAAAGCTTTCAGATATTACCTCTTTAAGAAAAAATTCTCACTTTTACCTTTCTCAGAGCACAAAGATTTCAGATCTTACCTCTTTTCTTCAGATCTGACCCTTGTTCTTGGCACATAGCTTCACAGGTCAAGTGGAATGTTGCGCACTAGGGCAACAAATCTATGCATGGAGCTTTCACAGTTTCAGGTCGGATCTTCACACAGAGCTTATTTTTCCTCAGTTCCCAGCAATCACAGTTTCAATTCAAATCTTCGCACATAGCTTCTTTTTCCTTAATTCCCGACAATAGAACCGTTTTTTGGCATAGGGGCAGACCCAGGGTTCAACGCTACAACAACACACTAACAAAATCCTAACTACCGACCCTTTCGGCACCACCTGCGAAGCAGATGAAGTTTCACCCGAGGTAGAGGCAGGGGTGGTTGTAGGACTCCATTGTCTGCAACCTTAGCTGGGACACAGATCTGTGACTGTAACACCTTAACAGGGCACTTAGCAGTTATAGTTCATCAATATCCAGTTTTAGTTTACAGCGTAGTTAAACCCTAATTACAGAGCATTGCAGTATTTAACCAAATCTACTATATTCAAGAACTAAGCACATCCACATAGGCCAGATCTAGTATTCATCCATACTATTAAGCACATAGCATTAACATATCTATCTACCATTCATCTATATTGAAGCACTAAGCAAGTTAACATATAAACACATCAATACATCACACAAAGCAGAGAAACACAACATGTACGTGGTTCACCCCCACCCTGGGGCTACATTCACCAACTTTTCATCTTCTTTATTAGCTTCTTCAATCAGATACATGCACAGAGACACAAAAACCCTACTCCGCAGAGGACAACAGATCTGCGCACCTCGCTAGATCCTCCTTCCCCAAGCTAGGTTAAAACACTAAGCCTCTTCTCAATCTCTTACACTCGCTTGCACTGAGCTCTGCAAGCCTCATACAGTATGCACAAAAGCAATCTCCACTCAACACTTAGCACTTTCGATCACATAGATCAAAATCTAGCACTTAGCATCGCTTTCTTATTTTTCTTACATTGCCTAGCTACTTTATTTATACATTACAAAATAGGCCTAAGCATGGGTAAACCCATGGGCCGACATCCCCATACTCGTTACATAATCCCGAATCCAAAAAAGGACCCTAAAAGGGGCCGAGATCCCCCAATCTCCACTTCGTCTTGCGCTCTGCCTTCAACAGTCTGTCGAAATCCCAAAAATAAGTCAAACCTGACCAAAGATCCTCAAAACTTGGTCAAGGACCAACAAGCATACATATGTTCAAGTTCGACAAGTAACCCAAGTATATCTCCTATAAAGCATCAAAAAAGAGACATGGGTTAGACAACTTGCTTTTTGACATTTTCCATATTTCTAATAGGTTCTTGCATTAGGAGTTATAATTAATACAATGGAGAAAACGTTACATTATGAAAGAGAGAAAGATAATCATTTCAATGACAATTATGTCAAATTGCTCATGTATAAAGTCAAAACCCTAACCTCTATTGAAAGAATGAAATATAATATGCCATCAAATCAAATTTTGCTCGTTATCGAAAGATGTTGGAATTATAATTTGAGAATACTTAGATAACTAATTAAATATTGTGACATCATTAATAAACAAAGATATGGCATGTTCTTCAACGCTGACAAGATGGAAAAGTGTTTGAAAATTCCTTCATTATTTTTTGATTCACAAGTGATACGTAAGGAAGCCTTTGGAATTAACATAACATAAATTAAGTAGATCTTTTCTATTGAGCTTGACAATATAAATAAACTTTCATAGAAAAGGTTAGGATATGGGTCATTGATTTCATCATAGATAATGATGAACATAGTGTCACGTTTGGAGATTACTCCATCACACTTCATAGTCTAGAACATGGGGTGGACAAGATAATTGTTAAAGAGGAAACCAATGTGCACTCACAAAGATAATTTATTAACAATTGGATTGTTCATTTTATGTCTACATTGGGAAAGTTGAACAAGGCTCATGCACTGGTAGTTAGGATTTTCTATAAAGTTTTTCAATTGATTTTAGCAACTATAAATGTTATTTTCAACAATGAAGGAAGGGTTTAACAAAAATTTTGTATGACTGGAAGTCTATGTAAATCTTAGAATTGTGCATTCCTCTCCATTTCCATATTTTTTCCTCTAACTTTAATGTATTTGCTAATATTATCTTTAATTCATTAAGCTACAATCAAGGCGTGAGTGCACTAACTAATAATTGAAAGTTTCTCCTAATTCTTCTTTCTAAGTTTATTTTTTATTTTTGTTCATCCTAACCTTCAAAAGAAAATGTATTTCATTTTCAATTTTTTTCTATTGAATGTCAAGAAGTTTTATCTTGTAGATACCATCTGACACTCAGAGCACTAAGTACATTTTGGATATGTGAATCATCATACCCAAGTTTTATCTTGTAGATACCATCTGACACTCAAAGCACTAAGTACATTTTGGATATGTGAATCATCATACCCTCTACTTGATGGCTGACCTTAAATAGTAGTCATATCTGGGGCACTACTTAACTTGACATTGTATAAGCCTTCTTAATTTTATATGGTTATTTGATTATTAAATGAAAATACTTATAGTTTGATGTGTGAATGGTAAATTTGTGGATCTTTCACTAGTTTATATATTATATTAGTAGAGAGATAAGCATTGCTATAAAAGAGAAATGACATGTATCCTCCTATGTTAGTTAATGTTCTCAATACTAAATCATTGACTCACATACATGCACAAAAAAATGCGCAAATTTATTTTAATGACACTTGTGTAATTCTTCTTATCACTTTTGCTATTTGATTATTATATTTTAGTATTACACACATTTACATAAAAAACTAAACACAAGATTTAATAATATTTGTTTAATAATACTACGACTAAACACAAAGTTTAATAATGATTGTTTAATAATACTTCTTGCATAATTATTATAATTCATAATGTACATGAAAAATAAAAAATAAAACATACAACATCATACCATAATCCACCACAAGTTCTTAATATTACTTGTTTGTAAAATTATCCCTAAGACATATATAATATGTTATATTATAATGTCAATAATATAATAGTAGAATTTAAGAGTAAACATTAAGCTCAAAATAAACAACAATGTTGTAAACTCAAACACTAAAAGCTATAAATAGGATACAACACATTTGTTACAATAATAACTTTATTGTTATATATAAAATTCTTAATTTTAATTAGTATTTTTTGTTTAATCAAAATAATAACAATAATATACAATTTTGAAGATTTAATATTAAATTCAGATTAATTTAGTTTTTAATATGGAAATTAAAAAATATGTAAAAAAATTATGTTTTAATAAAATACTTCATTCAAATTTTCATATATTAATAATATTATTATTATTTTAAGGTCACCAATAAATTAGATAAGAAATTAGTGTATGACACTTTTCCTAGGGATTTTGACTTCTAAAGTTTTGGAAGGTATACATATCCTAAATCCCTTGGGATTTGAATATGTGATCTTTAAGAAGGAAACACATGTTTCTAATCATTAGACCAAACCTATAACCAACAAAAAAATAGTGACTCTAAACCAATTAAACTAATTCTCAAAGCTAATCTCTCTCTATATAAAGTAAAAATTCTTTCTTCTAAAAAAACCGTCAAAAAAGCAATCCCCAAAAAACCCTAAAACCAAGACAAACCAGATCAAAACTAAATAAAACTCCAAAAAAACAAAACATCAAAATATATATATATCCAACTGCTAGATCTCCATAAATGTTAATCATTATCATTATTATAAACATTTAACAGCTAAAATTTTCACCAATGCTTACGATTCAAATAACAACTTTTATTTCCAATAAAAAAATTAATTAATTCACACGTCTCTAATTTATTACGTTGCTAGATTACCTATTTTAAAATAATTAAAACACCAAAATTATGTTTATGGATATGGATTTATAGCTCAGTGCTAAACATTTGATTGCAGATCAAGAAGTCACCGGGTTTGAGCCGTCATGATTGTTTACCTGCTCTTATTTTATCAAAGATTTACTATCCATTTTTATTATATAATATGATATGTTTGTGTTTGAATGGTTGTGTTAAGCACTAGTGGTCTAGTGCTAGAATAGTACCCTGCCACGGTACAGACCCGGGTTCGATTCCCGGCTAGTGCAAATGTTGTTTTCTTAGTTTTAATTTTCCAATTAATTACTTTTTATTTTTCATAACATACAGCCAGATCACAACCAAGTTTTAATTTTCCAATTAATTATTTTTTATTTTTCATACCATACAGCCAGATCACAACCAAGTTTTAATTTTCCAATTAATTATTTTTTATTTTTCATAACATACAGCCATATCACAACCAAGTTTTAATTTTCTAATCAATTATTTATTATTTTTCATAACATACACTCATATCACAACCAAAGACATCATAGATGAAATGAAGATAACTTGCATTTATTTTAATTTTCTAATTAATTATTTATTATTTTTCATAACATACACCCATATCACAACCAAAGACATCATAGATGAAATGAGGATAGCTTGCATTTATTAAAATAAATTTGATAGCTAATTTTTCATTTAATTATTTATTATTTTTCATAATATACAGCCAGATCATAACCAAGTTTTAATTTTCTAATTAATTATTTATTATTTTTCATAACATACACCTATATCACAACCAAAGACATCATAGATGAAATGAAGATAGCTTGCATTTATTTTAATTTTCTAATTAATTATTTATTATTTTTCATAACATACACCCATATCGCAACCAAAGACATCATAGATGAAATGAAGATAGCTTGCATTTATTAAAATAAATTTGATAGCTAATTTTTCATTTAATTATTTATTATTTTTCATAACATATACCCATATCACAAAGACATCATAGATGAAATGAAGATGACTTGAGATGTGTTCCTAGGAGATGACTTGAAAATAAGATTATAGGATGTGGAAGGGTTATGTTGATGCTTAAATATGGAAGGGTTAAAATCCTCTCGAGGTTTCTACATTTCTAGGTTTGGGTAAAAATATGATATCTATAATTAAAGTAAGTGATGTAGGTGTTCAAGGAATATTTGAAAAATATGGATGTAAGATGGTTAGAGGAACAATTGTGTTAAAAAGGAGTCCACTTGGAAACATCGTAAAATCTTGAGGTAAGAACTATGAATACATGTAATAGTTATTTTTTTTCATTACCCGAGAAATGAAACAAACAAAACCCTCATGTTTCTTGAAGTGAAGACAATCCTTTGTCATCAAACATTAGAACATATTGGAGAGAAGGGGCTTTGAGATTTACATCGTAAAGGCATGGTTGAAGGAATTTCTTATTGCTCCTCAGATTTTGATTTATGTGAACATTGTGTATATGGTAAATAGAATCAAGTAAAGTTTCCAACTAGTTCTACAAGAGGAGATGGGATATTGTAGTTGATACATAGTGATATGTTTCGCCTTGTGCTTGTTCCGTCACTAGGAAATGTTTTGTATTATGTTTCTTTTATAAATGATTTTTCGAGGAAAACATGGATATGGTATCATAAGTTTGATACTTATGTATTCATAATTGAATTTTCATGGAGTAAATCTCATCATTTTGTTTATATCAAATAAGTTGGTGATTTCTTGTAACTATTGTGTTGTTGTATGTTGTTAATTGGAAACAACATGAAAATCATCAAGGATGTTAAGCCTCAACTATCCTCTCAATTTTATATGAAGAATCCTAGCGTTGTAAATTTTAATTTGGGCATGGAAATTAAAAGCGACCACTCAAACAAGAAATTGTGTTTGAATAAGAAGAAATATGTTGAGACAATATTACAAAGTTTTGAAATGTAGGAATGTAAACATGTTAATACTCTTATTCCTATTGGCTTCAGTTATCTGCAAAAGCGTGTCCCAAGACACGTGAGGATGTTGAGGAAATATCTCAAGTTCCTTATGCATTGTTATTATAAGTTTGATGTATGCCATGGTCTATACCATAGTAGATATTGCCCATGAAGTAGGAATTCTAAGCAAATATATGTCAAACCCAATGAAATAAAATTGGAATACATTAAAGATGATCTTTAGATATTTGCATGGTACTTCAAATTATGTAATTTGTGACCAAGGAAGACATAGACCAAAAAAAAGATTAGATGTACATGGATTTATTGATGATGTTGAAGTTGGAGATTTTGATCATTAAAGATCTATAAGTGGTTATGTGTTAACCTATGCAATGGAAAATTCAACTAAATGAACAAGATATGAAGTATAGTTGGACTCTCAAGCAAAAACCATGAGTACATGCCAACATGGTAACCACAAATGAATGTAGGGAAGTTGTATAGTTGTACAAGTTATGTCCAAATGTTAGATTCATAAAGGAAGTTGTAAGGATAGATTGTGACAATCGAAGTATTTTTCTAGCAAAGGACCCTACTTATCATGTTTGGAAAAAACATATTGATGTGAAATATCATTTTGTGAGAGACATGGTTCAAGACAACAAGGTTTTATTATACAAGGTTGATACCTTAATGAATGTTTCAAAATCATTGATAAAGTCCATTGGTACTCACAAAATAGTTGATTTTACATATCCTTGAGCCCCTTATGCAAAGTATTCAATAAGTGGGAGAATTTTGCCTATATATTGTAGTATTTGCATGTAGAAATATTGTGCATCCCAATACATGAGTTTGCAGGGTCTAAAATGGGTTTTGGGTGGTTTTCAACCAATGGTTTTCTTCCCATTGTAATATAATACCACATAGGAGTTTGGGTTCGAATGAAGCTACATAGTAC
>ML801857.1:15875-31172 GCA_009831015.1 Picea engelmannii
GAAAAGATCTACTTAATTTATGTTATGTTAATTCCAAAGGCTTCCTTACGTATCACTTGTGAATCAAAAAATAATGAAGGAATTTTCAAACACTTTTCCATCTTGTCAGCGTTGAAGAACATGCCATATCTTTGTTTATTAATGATGTCACAATATTTAATTAGTTATCTAAGTATTCTCAAATTATAATTCCAACATCTTTCGATAACGAGCAAAATTTGATTTGATGGCATATTATATTTCATTCTTTCAATAGAGGTTAGGGTTTTGACTTTATACATGAGCAATTTGACATAATTGTCATTGAAATGATTATCTTTCTCTCTTTCATAATGTAACGTTTTCTCCATTGTATTAATTATAACTCCTAATGCAAGAACCTATTAGAAATATGGAAAATGTCAAAAAGCAAGTTGTCTAACCCATGTCTCTTTTTTGATGCTTTATAGGAGATATACTTGGGTTACTTGTCGAACTTGAACATATGTATGCTTGTTGGTCCTTGACCAAGTTTTGAGGATCTTTGGTCAGGTTTGACTTATTTTTGGGATTTCGACAGACTGTTGAAGGCAGAGCGCAAGACGAAGTGGAGATTGGGGGATCTCGGCCCCTTTTAGGGTCCTTTTTTGGATTCGGGATTATGTAACGAGTATGGGGATGTCGGCCCATGGGTTTACCCATGCTTAGGCCTATTTTGTAATGTATAAATAAAGTAGCTAGGCAATGTAAGAAAAATAAGAAAGCGATGCTAAGTGCTAGATTTTGATCTATGTGATCGAAAGTGCTAAGTGTTGAGTGGAGATTGCTTTTGTGCATACTGTATGAGGCTTGCAGAGCTCAGTGCAAGCGAGTGTAAGAGATTGAGAAGAGGCTTAGTGTTTTAACCTAGCTTGGGGAAGGAGGATCTAGCGAGGTGCGCAGATCTGTTGTCCTCTGCGGAGTAGGGTTTTTGTGTCTCTGTGCATGTATCTGATTGAAGAAGCTAATAAAGAAGATGAAAAGTTGGTGAATGTAGCCCCAGGGTGGGGGTGAACCACGTACATGTTGTGTTTCTCTGCTTTGTGTGATGTATTGATGTGTTTATATGTTAACTTGCTTAGTGCTTCAATATAGATGAATGGTAGATAGATATGTTAATGCTATGTGCTTAATAGTATGGATGAATACTAGATCTGGCCTATGTGGATGTGCTTAGTTCTTGAATATAGTAGATTTGGTTAAATACTGCAATGCTCTGTAATTAGGGTTTAACTACGCTGTAAACTAAAACTGGATATTGATGAACTATAACTGCTAAGTGCCCTGTTAAGGTGTTACAGTCACAGATCTGTGTCCCAGCTAAGGTTGCAGACAATGGAGTCCTACAACCACCCCTGCCTCTACCTCGGGTGAAACTTCATCTGCTTCGCAGGTGGTGCCGAAAGGGTCGGTAGTTAGGATTTTGTTAGTGTGTTGTTGTAGCGTTGAACCCTGGGTCTGCCCCTATGCCAAAAAACGGTTCTATTGTCGGGAATTAAGGAAAAAGAAGCTATGTGCGAAGATTTGAATTGAAACTGTGATTGCTGGGAACTGAGGAAAAATAAGCTCTGTGTGAAGATCCGACCTGAAACTGTGAAAGCTCCATGCATAGATTTGTTGCCCTAGTGCGCAACATTCCACTTGACCTGTGAAGCTATGTGCCAAGAACAAGGGTCAGATCTGAAGAAAAGAGGTAAGATCTGAAATCTTTGTGCTCTGAGAAAGGTAAAAGTGAGAATTTTTTCTTAAAGAGGTAATATCTGAAAGCTTTGTGCTCTGAGAAAGGTAAAAGTGAGAATTTTTTCTTAAAAAGGTAAGATCTGAAAGCTTTGTGCTCTAATAAAGGTAAGAATAGTGAAAAGTTTTAGATCTGGAAGTTTTTTGCTCTGCTGAAGATAATATTAGTGGAATTTTTTGTTTCTAAAGTATGGATCTAGGTATGTTTGATAAGATTTGTCCTAGCTTGAAAACTAGGGCACTGATAGATGAAAGAAGATTTGATATGAGTAGATATTATAAGAATAGTGAAAGATATGTTATACCTATGCATAGAGAGAATGTTTGGACTAACAAATGGATGCAGGATCCTAGAAAGAATTTTTTGCAGGTTAGTTACTATGATCCTAGTGCGCAGTACAAGAAAGGTTGGGGATCATTTAAAAGAAAATGAGGATTAACCCTTTGTTACAGTTTCAGAAGACCGAGACATCTGGCTAAGGAATGCCCTGGTATAATATCTAGTTGTCTTTGTTTTAGAGCTATGGATCATGAAGTATTGGATTTCCCTAGAATGATTGCTAAGGTTGAAAGAATGAATATGAACCAAGAAAACCCTAAGGCAGATCCAGAAACTGATATTATGGCAGAACCCTAGAAAGAATCAGAGAAAGTATTACTACAGATGAAAGAAACCTTGAATGACCATCAAAATATCATCTTATCATAGATCTTCAAAGAAAAAGAGTGCATTGAAGCAAGAATAGGAGACTTCGACATTGACTGTGTTCTGGATGAGGAAACACAGGTGAATATCATGACAAAAAGAACTTGGGAAATTTTAGGGGAGCCTGCTATGATTCCTTCATTGGGAGGAATAGGATTATTCAGAGGAAAACTGATAACCCTATGTGGAAAGCTCACCCAAATATCTATAAGTGCTCATGGAGCTTTGACAGAGGAAGATTTTGAGGTTGTTAAATTTATTGAGAACAACGCTCCATTTACTATGTTACTAGGAAAACCTTGGATCGAGAAGGACCATACTAGAAGGAAAGAAGAAGAAATCTTAGAGAAGAAGAAGCAAGAATTAAAAGATTTCATGACTAGGAGGATCGCACAACTGATTGAAGAACATGAGAACAGATCAAAGCTACTTAGGACCAGAGACTTGTATGTTGAAGTTGCAATAACACAAGAATATTTGCAGAAGACTGAAGTACCTACCCCGGATAGAGAAGAAGTATTACCCTTGAATCTTAGGAAAGAATCTCAGCAGTGTAAAGTTACTATGCCAAAAGAAGACAAGAATCAGAATGGAAAGAGGAATAACGAGATGAAGCTCACCAGAAAGAAGGCTCGAAAGCTCAACAAGAAGAGAGAAAAGATCCAAAAGTTACAGAAGGTTCCAGAGGGAACTTCGCAAAGGGAAAATTTACAAAACAGGAACTTCGTTGGGATATCAGAACAATGTCACATGGCACTTTGCCATAGCGAAGAAATATAGTCTTTGGGAATAGTATAACCATTAGACCGACACCCCGAACGAGTAGAAAGGCATTTATGGTCAGATAGCTCACCATTAGACTGTTGGGACCGCGTCGTAACAGACAGAACTGAGGCTTCTCTCCCATTGGAGAGATCTGTTGCTTCGTTATCCATTTATTCCGTCGAACCTTGCACCGAGAACACTTTTTCTAACCTTGAATCTGAGCCCACGGATTAGTTGATTCTGCATAGTGATCGTTGCGCTATCACCATCTGTCCAGTTGCATTGACTAGTTACTCTTCAAACTTGAGAGATTCAACCACGATCACGTATGTCCGAAGAACTTAGCACAATCGAAGAGTTTTTGAAGGAGGTACTCATTGACCTCATGACTAAAATATTAATGTATGAAAGAGTAATTTATGTGGGTGTACAAGCATCGACGACGAGAGGAGTGCAAGCCTCTCCGTCGACTACTCGCGGATCCAGGCCATCTCGACCAACAACAGAGAAGAGATCCAAGCACAGAGATGACCTAGAAAATGCGAAGCTGATCCCAACCATATCGCCCAATTACATCCCGCCTCTGGCCAGTGCGGTGACTCAAGATAGTGTGCCAAGAGATTTTGAGTACATCATGGTTACTGCGTACCTCCTGAAGGGGATACACGTAGTAAGAGCACAGCCAGACAAGATCGCAGCATTGAAGTTTAGTGACTTCAACCTCGGAGATCATAAGAACCATAACATTCTCTCCCCATACAAATACTTGACCAAGACGAAGGGGAAGAATTCGAAGATAATCCCCCAGTTGTGGACGATGAACCTCGTACAGTCCACCCTGCTGAATGTAATGAAAATCCCACACTTCGGAAGGCACCAGGAAGTTAATGCCTATGTCAAGATACTACATTCATGTTACCACGGTGGTTACTTATGGATCGACCACTGTATCACAATCGATCCGATGTTGATCCATAGGATCATAGGATTGAGTATGCAAGGGCCTGATCCACAGGACTTCTATCCAGGAAAAGCCACAGATCGCACACTAGCACAGAAGATCAAGGATACATACGACGATGTTGAGAAGGGGACATGAGGCTACAAGGTAGCCTCCATCCATAATGGCGCAGTGCGCCTAGCATGTCTGTTAATTGCAGGGAAGCTAGTACGAAAGAACCAACCTGCGCAGGTCACAGGATTTGTCGTTGACCTTGTAGGGAAGTGTGTGGAAGGTTTACAAATGAACTGGGTGAAGTACCTAGTTAATCAGCTTGAACTAGACTGCCATGAATCACATGATCAGGGCTATTAATTCCATTTTAGCTGGCTCCTGATCCTCATCACATTTGTTTCTTGGTAAATCCCTGAAGATGCGACCTTCCCGGACATCGAGCCATTCGATCCACTTGCTACAAATTTAACTATGCTCTGGTACTTGAGCGATATAAGAAAATAGTGGCAGTCGAATGTTGTTTTTCACACATATTACATCTAACTGAAGAGATCCATAGAAGCTGAACCTTGCATGAATTCGAACACCCTACAGAGGTTCTGACCCCTGATGAAGTTCTGCGCAGATCGACACTTCATCTACATTACAGCGCGAGTAGACGAGCATAAAGAGGAGCTTCATTCATACTACAAGATCACGAAAGAGGACCTCGAGGAGATCACTAAGGACTGGGCGAAAAACCTCCTTATTCCCGCAGACCCTGCAGAGATTTCTGACCCTGACAACCTAGTGACCACGACAAAGAACATGATACACCTGGACCTAGCAGAAGGAAGAAGACAAAAGAGGTCTAAGACTTAATCAGCGCCTCACGCAAGACTGCTTCAGTATCACTTGACAGAGGGGGTGATGACGAAGTAGAATATATAAATGACAAATATGCTGAACATAAACAAGGTGAAGTAACACCACCTAGAGATGAGATCGATCCCCTGAAGAAGAGGAAGGTTTCTTCCCCGAAACCTTCTTCCCAGAATAAATCTAGAGCCATTGTGACCAAGATGCATACTGTACCCACTACCGATGATTTTGACTTCATCATAATAGACCTAAACGACGCCTCATAGGAAATCGTGGAGAAACAAGAAGACAAGCAGGAGGAAATGTACGACAGAATTGAGGTCGAACTCTGAGGGGTACAACAGGCCCTTCAGTCTAGTAGTGCAGTTTCCATTGTGCCCCTACCATCGGGAGAACCAAAGTTGGGAGATGATCTAGCCCAACTTCGCTGACTAGCAGATGCAACCGAAGCTCGCCTTCGTCGAGCACAAGAAGAAATAGAATAAGCCACCCATGCCTTGAAGCAAGTGCAAGGAGTACTCATAGAACAACGCCAACTTGTAGAGTAGGAGAAGGTTTCTCTCCTGATGAATTTTGAAGAGGAAAAAACACAGATACAACAAGAAAAAGAAAAGTTGCTCGCAGAGAAACTCGAAGTGAAAGAAGTAGTCAACATAGCACTTCTCTCTATGACAGACTTAGAGCCATAGGCAGACGACCGAGTCACACATCAATTAAAGTAGCTCACAGAAGATATCTAGTAGCTACAACAACAAATAGTAGACTTAGAGCACAACACAGTTCCTGACACTCTGCAGGATGTGCGAGATCAAAGAGAAGCAACTGCTAGGAGCGCAGTCGAAAGAATCAAAGGCCTCGCCATGGAATGTAATAAATTGGCTGATTGCAGTGCCCAAACATATGGGCGACTCACTGAAAATCTAGAACTGAAGACACTGGAGTCACAACTCCAAGAGGTGAAGTATCAAGAAGAAACAATACAGGCGCAGTTGAATCCCCTGTCAGCTATGGAAAGAATGAAGCGATCCCAAGAGAAATGCACTGCCCAGTAGCAGGTCCACACCATTCATAGCAAAGTCATGGAAGTGACTCAGAGGCTCCAACCTGTATAGGATAAGGCTTACCAACTATTCACAGAGATCAAAGGTCGAGGAGAAGAACTGGAGCAAGTCGTCACTGCAACAGAACAGTGCCTAGAGGGACCTGTCAACGAAGAAATCATACAAGAGTTCGCTGAACATGAGGTTGTGGCACAACAACAAGTCGAAGCATCTTGAGCCAAGCTCGAAGCTTTTGAAACTGATCTACCCAGATTAGAGTGACTCAGGATGAGTCACAGGTGAGTGTTGGGGGCCTGTTGGCCCTTGACCAAGTTTTGAGGATCCTTGGTCAGGTTTGACCTATTTTTGGGACTTCAACAGTCTGTCGAAGGCAGAGCGCAAGATGAAGCAGATATCATGGGATCTCGACCCCTTTTAGGGCCCTTTTTTCGATTCTGGATTATGTAACGGGTATGGGGATGTCAGCCTATGGGTTTACCCATGCTTAGGCCTATTTTGTAATGTATAAATAAAGTAGCTAGGCGATGTAAGAAAAAGAAGAAAGCGGTGCTAAGTGCTAGAGTTCGATCTATGTGATCGAAAGTGCCAAGTGCTAAGTGGAGATTTCTTTTGTGCATACTATATGAGACTTGCAGAGCTCAGTGAAAGAGAGTGTAATAGATTGAGAAGAGGCTTAGTGCTGTAACCTAGCCCGAGGAAGGAGGATCTAGCGAGGTGCGCAGATCTCTTGTCCTCTGCGGAGTAGGGTTTTTGTGGCTCGGTGCATGTATCTGATTGAAGAAGCTAATAAAGAAGACTAAGAGTTGGTGGATGTAGCCCCAGGGTGGGGGTGAACCACGTACATGTTGTGTTGCTCTGCTTTGTGCAATGTATTGATGTGTTTATATGTTAACTTTCTTAGTGCTTCGATATAGATGAATGGTAGATATATATGTTAATGCTATGTGCTTAATAGTATGGATGAATACTAGATCTGGCCTATGGGGATGTGCTTAGTGCTTGAATATAGTAGATCTGGTTAAATACTGCAATGCTCTGTAATTAGGGTTTAACTACATTGTAAACTAAGACTAGATATTGATGAACTATAACTGCTAAGTGCCTTGTTAAGGTGTTACAGTCATAGATATGTGTCCCAGCTAAGGTTGCAGACACTGGAGTCCTATAACCACCCCTGCCTCTACCTCGGGTGAGACTTCATCTACTTCGCAGGTGTTTCTGAAAGGGTCGGTAGTTAGGGTTTTGTTGGTGCGTTGTTGTAGCGTTGAACCCTGGGTCTGCCCCTGTGCCAACAATTCTCTTCTGGTTGAGTGCCCTAGGGAATGATGATGTTTATGCCTACTAGCACTTATTGACCATCTATATCCTCGATCATCATCCCTCCTATCATGAGATCTAGATACTTCCACTTTCCTTGCACTAGCTTCCTACTTTGTGCCCAAATATTTGTTTACTTGTTTTTGCAACATATTCAAACTTTATAGTAACTCCTCTCAAGATTTCATGATCTTTTCATTATCGACCATATAGCTCTACACCTCTCTTTGCAGGCTTCTCATAGTTACAAGCTCCATCATGTCTATTCTTCCATTAGACTCGATCTTAGCATGACCTGTGCAGACATGCAGACCTTTGATTTCTTCTTCATGGTTGTATATAGGACCCTTGAGCATCCTCCATATCTCTAGTTCTCATATAGGAACTAAATTCTACTTTTTGTATCTCTAATTTTGCAAGAATGTGCATGCAATAATTGTTGTTAGAACTAAGTATATTGCAATATATTTATTAATTAGATTACAAGTTATTCTTCAGATTAATTTCTGAAGAACACAATGCACTAAGTTAAAATATTACTCCTTAAACACATTCTTCTCTGAAACAAATCTCCAACGGCTAGACTCATGTCTCATTCTGAGTTCTGAGTGGAAAGTTGCAACATTCACATGATGTAATTTCCACTTTCTTACTGCTACATAAATCTCTTTATTACTTATGAGAAATTTTTAACACCTAATTCAAAATTCTAGGTGGACATATGTCTTCTTCTGTTCGGACCTTTCCAATGACTATTCGTTCGCTCAATTCTGAGCTTCGATCTGAAAGTTATGGTCTGAAGAAGTTTTGACTATTTTTCCCATTTTATCCTTGTATTCTACGAGTTTATTATTTATTTTCTTGCACATTTTCACATACCCATATCCCAAATTTGGCTCCATGGTTGTCTTCTATGGTTCATAATGTTTCCATAGACTGCTCTTATGCCTCAAACATACCTTTGAGCAAGGAGTTATGCCCTCTGGAAGTAAACTGGTGCCGAAAATTTACCTTAATTGTTTCAGTTGTAACTTTCTCATATTAGCTCTGTTTTGTGCCCACAGTAGCTTGTTGGATAGTTCTCTTCGCGTTCTTTTATTTAAGCTGTAGAGACACAATGTACCTTGGTAAACTCTAATCTCATGGGTTTTGATTTCCTAAAAATGTCGTTTAGGGCCTCAAAATTGCCCCACAAGTTCATGACCTTCAAAAACCCAAAAAAAATTAGAAATTTTCATATAAAATTGATTGTTTTACTGTTATAACATCCCTTTAAATCTTAGTCGTTGATCTCAAATCGGGTAAAATTTGAGTTGTTGATTTGAACTCCATCGATGATCGATGATTCTCACTGCCAAACCAAACTTGTCTGTGAATCTCTTTAATTCCCAATCATCGGCCATCGATCATCGGTTATTTCTCTTGGAAAATTATTGCAATACCTTGTTAAATTGGCTTACTCGACCATCGATGATCCCCGTCGACTGACGAAACACTTCTCAAGTTTCCTTGACCCATCCATTGACCATTAGACGTCGACAATTTTCATTGGTAGATGAAATACTTTAACAATTCATCCAACATGACCATAATCCCATCGACCATCGACAATTCATGTTGACTGACAAAAACACTTCTCTAATTCGGTCGACCTGACCATTGGCCATTGACCATTTATTTGGTTGATGTGGCATGACACGCGGATGTTGATGTGGCATGACATGTCATCCTGAGGTATCAACTTGGATGACATGGAAACTGATGATGTCGCCTACCATGTGGACGATGATGTGGCATGACATGTCATCCTCCTATATTCTTCATTGGCCACTGATCATTTCCCTTGGATAACCCGAACACCTCATTGAATCGATCGACACCTGACCATCGAACCATTAGCCATCGACGATCTCCGTGGGTGACCAAAACACTTTTCCAATTTGGTCGAACTGACCATCGACCGTCGACGACTCCTGTTGGTGACCAAAACACTTTGACATGATATGTGGATGCTGACATGGCATGGCATGCAATCATGAGGTATCAACTTGGATGACATGGAAACTAATGACATGCTCTGCTACATGGATGTTGATGTGGCAGGACACATAATCCTCCTCTTTTATTTATTGACCATCAGTCATTTCCCTTGGACAACCCGAACATATCATTGAATCGATCGACACCCAACCATCGACCATTGGTGATCTCCGTGGGTGACCAAAACACTTTCCCAATATGACCAACCTGACCATCGATTATGGGAGACTCCTATTGGCGACCAAAATAATTTTCCAATCCAACCGACTCAACCATCGGTCGTCAACGACTTCTATTGGAAACCAAAATACTTTTTCAATCTGACCAACCCAACCATCAATTGTTGACCGTCGACATTTTTTGTTTGGCCATCTCCAACACTTAGAAAATTTTTGACCAATATCCGATTAATCTGGGCTATTGATCTTCTCCACTCCGTAAACCTCTGAATTGAATATTGGCCATTTATCGGCCCCAAGCTCCCAACGACTGAAAATTAATCAAGACCGTTGATTTGATCCACTTTGAAACAACTAAAAATGAATCTTGGTCATCGGTTTGATCCTTTTTCCAAATGGTCGAAAACGAATACTATTCATTGATTTCCTAGACCTTAGCAACCTCTGAAATCCTTATAAAATTTTAAATTTATCAAAATGAATCTACTCGAGATCGAATGCAATATCGATAGTCGATTCTTCAAACTCTTCCCAGCTCCATTGGCCTCCATTAAAATGTGAATTTTGACATTGCACGTCAAATCTAACTCTGTGATTCAATTGATTGATTCCATTAAACATCTCAGACAACTCCAAGGAAATTATATATCGTATTTTTCTCACGAATTTAGGGATTTCTCTCTGGTTATCACCATTTTTCCCCAAATTCGTCATAGATCGAAATCTGTGACAATACATTTTCCCAATTTCACACTGGTTTTTGGACCATACAGGTCCAGTGTTGAATCAAAATCTCTAATACCACTCTGTAACGTACCCAACCCCCACCTAGGTCACGTCACTAGCTAAAATGACCCAAACAAAACTTCTGATACCAATTCTGAATGTGGAAAATAACATGTATAGTATGGAATTCAAGCTTACACAATAGACCATGTTGATTAAAGCATAAATGCAATTGCTTAATTGTGAAGTGTAGTAACTAAATGCATCATTTTGTTCACAAAAAGAAATAATAACCAAATATATCTTAGAGTAAATTTCACATCAGCTATATCAACATTATACATGAATAAACATAACAAATAGAACACTTATCTTATAAAATGTGCAACCTGTTGCTGAGGAAAAACATTTATCCCAACCATACATTTTCATATCTCAACAGCAAGACACCCCCGAGTTGGGGCTATGAATCCACAAGAGACGACAGTCCCTAAGGTTGGATAATGTCCCCCTCTCAACAGTCAATTCTCATAGAAAAATTCCAGTTCATCATATCTCTTTCCTTCAACTTGTACAACCCAAGGAATGGGATCCCCCTTCACTACCTATAGTCCCTTAGGCCTTTCCACTCCTCTCTAGGGATTCCAACATAGGTTGGACATGAATTATATTTTCTAAGACCTCAAGAATTCTATAGTTGCAACACAAATTCACCTAGCAACAAAATGTGTGTTTCCTTGGTGAATTTCAAGCAACACATTAGTCTTGGTCACATAGCCTCTTTCTCCACGACTTTTCAGCTCCAAATAGCTACCAAAATTTCCCACAACAACTACCCTCAATCTTCAACACTCAAAACTCCATTGCTTGCCATAAAACTCCATGTAAAAAATGCTCTCTATGAAAAAAAGTAAATGTACAATTCTGGTCTACTACCCATACAAATTTCCTCTCTTTCTCTTGATTGCTTGACTTGCACTCTTCCCCAATTTGTTTGTACTCAACCCCCATGATTTCAATAACTATGGGAAGTGACTATCACACCAACCCTCTTACATGAATTCAATTATTGGGCTCTAGAACACTCAACATCTAATGGAAGGTTCATGGTAAGAATAATTTAGAAAGAAATGAGAAATGGGATTTGGTTTAATAGACACAGGTAAACTCTCCCCCCCATTGGACTCTTCCCTCTCTTGTAGATACTTATCCCTTGAATCTTCGTTTGTGTCCGTCTGTAGTTGGAAATGCATTTTTTTCATTATATTCAATTTACATATTTTACATATTACATCGTTTTGGCTCTCAACCATACATTACATTTACAATATGCATCGCTAGTTTGGGATATGAAAATGGGGATGTTACAATAAAAATGAATGTGTCGTCCGTGGAAGTGAGGAGTACCTCTCCATAGGTAGTGTCTTCTTTTGAGTCCCCCCTTCACTCATTTATTCTTGTTGCTCACCCTCCAATTTTTCCTCTTCTGGTACTTTTCTTTCTTGATTTGGGAATTGGCTAACTGAGATTCATAATGTTTTTTGGCATTAGATGTTGCAAGTGGAAGGAGATCCCACCTGGCTAATAACTAATCATAAGTTGAATGAGGCGGTAGAGCGATGGAAATGATAGAATGGTGGTGAGGTGGTCCAAGGATGGAAATGAGTAAGTAAATTAGGCGGTCCAGGGATGGTGATGAGAAAGTGTGGTCCAGTACCAAATGCAAATAGTAGAATTTTTCCAATACAACATTAATATTTTTCATCTATGATAATTAATATTTGTCAGCTATGATAATTTTTTGTTAGGGTTTAATTTATGAAAACATTGGGAGGAGAGAAAGTTTATAATTAAAAATTAAAACTTAGGCTATCTAAGAATAATATTGAAAGGCAATACAACTTTGAACTAACTTAAAACTTAAGTTATCTAATAATGAAACCATTACATTCTCTCACTCCGAACTTGTTTGACAATAGTGTATGCTGTTCATTTAGGTTTATGTGGTGAGAAATTTGTTCAGAATTTGTCGGAAGAACCACAGTGTTATTGACAGCTTGTCGTTATTGACGACAAGCTATCAATAACACTGTGGTTCTTCCGACAAATAGTGTATGTTATAAAAGTAATTTAAATATTGCAAAAAAAGAATTATTTTGTTTAGCCTATGTACAACATTGAACAATCAAAACATATTTGTAATCAAAGGCTCACTAATTGATGGCCAGCAATGAATCAAATGTTATATTTGTGGCCTTCGGTAGGGACTAATAAATGTATAGATTGTTTGTGAAACAATTGCAAAATATCGATAAATTTTGGTATGAACAAATTTGTGACATAATAGGGCTTTAAAGATCATTAGTTTAGATTATGTACTTTTTCAAGGAGGCATGTGTAATTTATGAAAGGGAAAAGATAAAGTTGTATATATTTATAATGAAAAGTCAAAATTATGTTAGTAAATTAGTTGAACAAGTTTAATTTAAAGATGAATTATTTTTAATGATTATGTAATCATAATATGAGATTTTGACAAGGATGGTAAATATCAATTGGATGTCAAGATTGATGTTAAGTATATATTGACATTTCAAGGTATTGATTGAAGAAAGTATTATTAATAAAAATTAATTAAGTATAGTTTATTAATAATAAAGATTTTAGAATATTGAAATTGAATCCAAATGGGGAAAGAAGATTCAATTGTGTAAAAATTGGTTATAGATGTCATGACCCTGGAGGACACCTAAATGGATCTTGTGATAGTTCACCTACTAAGAGTGTGTGACATGATGATGGTTCTCAATTGGTTGCTTGGCACACCAAGAATAATTCATTCAGACTACACATCTTCACCTAGATCACACTCATATTATGTTCTAGGCTACTGACGAGTCACACTCCTACTCTAGTGAAATTATTGATTACTTAGATAGATGTTAAAATAGTTTAACACTTACTCTTATGTAAGAATTCATCCGTGAAAATGAGCGTTCAAGAGAACAATTGCGGAACAAAAATCATGGCAAACAATGAAATAGTTTGGGTGGCACAAACTGTTCCTAACACCTGTCTAAGTCTTTGTTATTGTGAAATAGTTACAAATGAGCACTACTAGCTTGGTTTACAATAGGGTAGAGTCAAACAACTCGGTTCACGTCACCAAGACACTCAAGAACATATCTGTCAACACAAGACTCTTTGTTGCAACCTTCTTCACAACTCTCTACGATGCACCTCAGATGCGCCCAAAACCAATATCTGTCAACACAAGACTCTTTGTTGCAACCTTCTTCACAACTCTCTACGATGCACCTCAGATGCGCCCAAAACCATAAACTTGTTTTCATTTCATTTCCACATAATTTCACCAAGCTAACACATATTTTGGTTTTGCCTCACACATGCCTTGAAAGAATTGTGTTTTCAGACTTCCCCAAAACCTTCCAAAATTTCCAAGTCTTGACTACTTGTCTTGTTAGAAAAACAAGATCGTTGAGCAATAAAATAAAATAAATGTGGAAATAAAACACAGAATATACACAATTCAATAGAGCCACATATATACGTGGTTCACCTAGTGTGGGCTACGCCCACCAGAGAAATTGCCAAGTCCTTCCTTTATAATTATTGAGCAAATGAAGTGATACAACCTACAACACACCTGTTGTAAATTCCTCTTCTTTCTCTCACAGTATTCTATCTCATAATACAATATTCTCCATGATACATAGCCGCAATGCATTTCCCTCATAAAATAGGTTTGCCTTCTAGGGAAAAAAACCTTAACATAACTTCTACCGTCAGATCTGTAACCTTATAATGAACTGTCCATATTTATAATGAAATTACAATATATATTTACAAGGAAAATTTTCCTTCAGGGTCTTCACCCCTGAACCTCCATTGGGGAACATTGTCCCATGAACCCCCTTCGGGGGCCTGCTTGCCCCTGGACCTCACAGAGGGGGTAACCCTCCTCTGCACTCCCCCGCGTGGAGGAGTGTACATTATTTCAGGGTGTAAAGTCTTCATGGGGTATAAACACGGATGAAAACAAAGACCTATGAATCAAGAAGATAATTAGGCTCCACAACCAACAATATCCCACTTGGAGACTGATCTCAACAACAATATCCCATAGTGAATACCATAGGTTCACCAACCTATGAACTGGCGAAACACGTAGCTAATATCCTCAGCCCCCTAGTAGGCCACACCGGCTCTTTCATCAAAGATTCCAATGACTTTATCAATATCATCAAAAATGAAAAGGTAGGGCCCCAAGACACCCTTATAAGTTTTGATGTAGTCTCTCTTTTCACTAAAATCCCCTTAGAATAATCCATCCAAATTGTTAATGAACTCACCGATCTGGATACAGCTAAACTAGCCGAAGTCTGTCTACGCTCCACCTTCTTCAGTTACCAAGGAGAGTTCTATGAACAAACTAGTGGCGTAGCAATGGGCTCCCCACTGTCCCCCATTGTTGCCAACTTGTTCATGGAGAATTTTGAAAAGAAGGCCCTAGACTCCTTTCCCTTAAAACCCTCAAGGTGGAAAAGGTATGTTGATGATACAAATGTTCTCTGGCCCCATGGAAAAGATGAATTACAGTAATTCTTTCTACACCTAAACAACATATCCGAAGATATTAAATTCACCATGGAACTCGAAGAGAACAATAGCATCCCCTTCCTAAACGTTCTTATCAAAAGGAAAAGTAATGGTGATATTGGACATGCGGTGTATAGAAAGAAGACCCACACTGAGAACTATCTCCACACCAATTCCCATCACCACCCCAACCAAAAACTAGGTGTCTTAAAAACCTTGGCCACTAGAGCCATAAGAATCTCTGATGAAACACACCTAGATAAGGAAACAAATCACCTTACCAAGACTTTTAGGAACATAGGGTATAAACAA
>ML801857.1:53922-69308 GCA_009831015.1 Picea engelmannii
ACTTATCCTGTACAACAACTTCTTCGGTATAAACATTTAAATGTCAACGAACTTCATGACAACATTGTTGGTCCTTTTCTTTCTACACTGGTGGAGTTTCTATCATTAGCTCCAATACAATATGAAAGTATTGTTAAATTTATCCCCATTTCACCGAAGAACTTGGCACCAACTACTCCGGCCCCACCGATAGACTTTGCAATATTGGCTCCGGTCCACAAAGGAGAAGTTTCCACGATATGCTATGGTACATATTGGAGCACTTTTCATCTTTGAATCTAGTTCACCCAATCTAATTCATACTTCCTCAAACTCTCACCATGTCTCATATCGTCCTATCATCCTCAGATGATGACTTCCCTCCTAACATTGACTCGAGTGATTCCTCAAGTACCAACATGATTTTATAGTAATGAATTCACCTTGAACCCATGTTACCGTTCAAGAGATAAATGATTCAAATGATTTTCATAACTAACATTTGTATCACTATTATGTCTTATTTTATCGTTGGTTTGATGCACTAATTATGGTTGTGTTTGTTGTAGATTCAAATATGTCGTCATGCAAGAAAAAAACTAGAAAAGTACTCGCGACAGAAGATTTTGGAAGTGGAAGCCAATAGGAAGATGAATTTGATACCCTAGGGGTGGTCTATGATGATACTACCATATTCATAAAGAAAGGGGAAACTTCACTCAAGCATAATGAATTTTTCCATATGTTCAAAAAGAAGAACATCCCTGTGGAATCTGAAGATCAAGATGAAATCAAAATATTTAGAAACATCCAGAGGTCAGGATTGCTTATGGTGGTGCCTCGTGAAGTAGTGTTCCCTTGTGTAGATGCGATATCATGGATTCTCAAGAACATGGACCTTAACAACCGATACATACTCAATGTTAAGGGGAAACCCATAACATCATTCCAAGAAACCGATCTAGCCAAGTATTACTATTTGGAAAAGGGAACCCGATCACTAGATGAGGAACTCCTCAAAAATTTCCCACACAAATTGAAGGAATTATTCAAGATTTGGTACAATCCAGATGAAACTTCCAATCTCATATCATCTGGTGAATATCACACCACTTCACTCAGAACGTCATACCAATACATTATGGAAATGCTTTTCAAGCTATATGGGGAGCAAGAAGCTTCTAAATTTACTTAATATTTTATGCCTCTGATATACTATTGTGTTTATGAAGGGTCATCATTCAATTGGGTTGATATCCTATCAACAAGCTTAACAAAATCCATCACAAATGTCAAAGAGACCAAACCTGGAAAATTCCCAAGTTTTCACATGTTGTCTTGTCTATTAGATATTTTGTGTGCGCCATCAATATCCCAAGATGGGTTGGGCATGGAAACCAATCGACCTGTATATACATATCTATTGCAATATTCTCTAGGAGCACAAATACAGAACAAAATATCACAAGATATGTGATCACTTTTTGGTACATTTTTAAAAACTCATCTTCGATGCACTAGCTCTGTGTATGACCAATAAAGCATTGTAAGTAATTTGGAATATTGGAGAGTGGTACCTCATGGAGCACAAAACTTATATTTGGGTATACAGAATCACCAAAGCTCCCCATTTTCTTTGATATTTGTGTCAGAAATACTAGTGCTTCTAGAAATCACATATCAAACTGTGATCTATGGAGTTGGGAAAATGTTATATCATGATAAGAAGTTTATCTAGCCCCTGCTACCACTTTGGGTCAGATCCTATTCATTCATGAGCATGAAGTAGGCCTAAGAAGAAGTGGACACGCTATTGTCATAACGCTTTGGAGAAGAAAGGTTTCGGAGACATGACCGAAAGAAAGTGGTCAAGGAAAATTGAAATAAGAACAAACTCCCATGGGAATACACTTTGGACACATGGGATGAACAAGGCTTTCACTATGGTGCAAACACATATGAGGAAATTATCACCAAGAGGCATGGAAAACCTATAGGAAGGATAGTTGATGAAAAAACATTCAGTGAAGAAGCACAGAGAAGAGACGAAGAAGATGAAACAACAAGAACATCTTCTGCAACAACATCCACACATTTCATATCAAAAGAGGTCGAAAGAAAGTGGCAGAGGCCGAAAAAGAAGCAAAATCGATAGCTGAAAAGATAGCCGCATAAGAAATAGCACCAGAACAATGAGTAGAAGATGAAGTGACAACTAAGGAAGCCGAAGAAGAATAATAGGAAAATTATGAAGTGACTCTAAACAACAACTCATCATCGATGGAAACCAATCTCCCAGAATCATCAACAAAAGACCCCAATAATCATATTAAATTTGTTGGAATGGAATTGGGGCTTCACACACCATACAGTCCCAACAAAGTGGAAAACTTGAAAAAGTTCAAATTTGACAAAGCCACTTGCAAGATCGTGCAATAACATTTCAGAAAGGTACTAGTCATAGGGGGAAATACATTAGCAGTCCTTACAAAGACTAATGTGACATAAGATGCTAGCAAAGATCCACTCTCCATAGAATCTGTTGGCACTGCCTTCACCACATCAAGAAAGTCTCTAGAATTTGTTCCACCAAAACCAAGAGAAGGATGTCAGGATCAAAGAAATAGAGGAACAAATTAGGCATGCGAGGAAAGATGAAGGAAGTCTAAGAGAATTCAAAGCATGTGCTGAAAATTTCAGGACAAAGATTGAGGAGGAAATCACAGATATGTATTCCCATCTTCATGTTTTCTAGTAATTGGCAGCTGGCATAATGGACCAGCACAGTCGTGTGTAAACCAATAAAATCTAGCTCGTTACCATCCAAGAGGGTTTAGAAGACATAAAACGTTGGATCATTGATAATCCATGTGCTCTAGTGAATCTTTCCTTCCCCTTAGAGGTAGAAAGGAGAATCGATTACACTTCGCTTGATAGATTCCTTCAAGATGGGAAGAGAGAAAAAAAGGAAACGAAAATCTCACTTGCTATCCATGCACAACTTCACAAAGTTTCACAAGTCTTGACGAATAATATTCTCCTTCCCCCATTAAGGAACTTGGGAAAACCATTTCAATGGAGAAACTCAATAAAATATAGAAACACATAAACCAAAGATGGGAGAAAGTTGAAGCAGTTATGAAGGTAACAATTGGGTTGATGGAGGAACACCTCATCCAACCAACCAAAGTTCAAACAATGATCCAAGCATTCATGGACACCCTGGTGAGAGATATGAAGACTTTCATGGACAACTCATTCTCCCATGAATCCTCCCTCGAAAAAATTCTATACCGCAGTGTAACATCCCCAGCCACCAACAGGTCAGGCAATGCTACCAACACAACCTTAACTTAGCCTTTAAATCTATGATACCATATTATAACGTCCCCAACCATCAACCCCACTGTCGGGAAATGCCACTATGCAGAATATACACTTATATATATAATATGCATTAAATCAAATTAACACATTTAACATAGAGTTACTGCCATCATACAGACTTAAATAGAATTAACAACAATTCATACATGCATCAGAATACATGAAAACATACAAGCATCACATACACGCATTTTAATTGAAATTAAACACATGATGATACTTATCTTTGAAACTGGAGTAACTCCACCAACTACTTGCAGACCTTCCACGAACCTCCCAGCCATAGACCATGTTTATCATCATGCTCAGCAGTGGGTCACCCCCGAGCTGCGACTAAGCTCCACCTAGGGCAAGGGAATCCTAGACTAGGCTGAGGTCACGGAAAAATGCACAGTGCAACTGGAAGGATTCTCTGCAGGAGCCTTCTTACGCCCACTACTCACAGACTCTCATTCCCCACATTCTTGTTCCACCCGACAGTATACACCTTCACAAGCACAGTCCATAGGTTTCTTCAACTCCCTCTCTGGGTCTCAGCAATAGGTTGGATCAGGAATTCTCAGAGCTATGTAGCTGGTGTTGGACTCTCTCTGGGAGAAAACCACTTCCCAGAAAACTCTCTCACCTGGAGACAGCTGCTCACAGGCCTGAAAACCTGCCTCTTCAACCAAAACCACCTCTCTCTCCTGGAGAGAGTGTTGCACACAGGCCTGACAACTGCTTCTTCAAATTCGTTCCAGCACAAGAAGGACAACAACAACGGGTCAACACTCATTCACATAGGGATGATAGCAACATCAACAAATGGGCATGGCATCGCAGGAGGCAACAACCCACACTAAAACACAGCACGGCTAAGGCGATTACCCAGGTGTCGGGTTCCTCAGGAGACACAGAACAGCTCACAGATGAACTGCATGGCCACAACAACCCACAGTTATGACACCACATGGCTCATACAAATACGGGATACTCAAACTTCCCTGGAGACACAGATCAGTCTATCGTTTTTCCCACAGGTTTTAGGGTGCGTGACCAGGAACACAATGTATATGCAGATGCAGAGGCAAAACAGGTTTAGACGCCCCCAGATCCCAGTGAACTCAGATGTAGGATGACATAATGGGAAGTGATCCCAATAGCACTGTCTTACCCAGCTATAACTGCATGCGCCCAGGTTGACACTTGTCTTCATAGAGTTGCATGAGTTCCACTTAGCACACGTTCCCTTTACAGGAAATTAGGACAACACTCAACATGTCCACCTTATACTTTAGGAAATAATAATAAATTACTATCCCCTTTAGAGGTAAGCCCCCTATCTTAGCCCCTAGGCCCACACACTTAGCCTCCTCCCTTACCCAAACTTGTGGAAGCTTAGTCCCCCATCACTCTTTCTTCGTGGTCGATCTGCACGCAACGATGTTTATATTTTATTAATGATCTACATAATTACATATACAAAATTAGGCTCCTATCCTTTAACACCTAGGCTCTCCGACCTAATCACCAAATAAGCCTCCTAGCTTATTATAACTCGGCTCACCAATCTACAAAACATGTTTACAATTTATAAATACAACTGGGGCTCATCCTTGGGGATATTAAAATCCCCTCCCCTTATTTTTGCACTATCCTCAGTGCAACTTTCACACAACATCAACAAGATTTCCAAAATCTTCAAAAAGATGCGAGTATTCTTCCCGCATAGCATCTTCATGCTCCCATGTCGTGTCCTCAAGACCGTACCAGGTCCACTGGACCTTTACAAGCCCTATGGCTTGATTCTGGAGATGCTTGCCTTTCTTGGTCAAATATGCACATCGAATGCACTTACAAGATGCCTTCTTTCTCCAACTGAATCACATTCCAATCAATTACATGATTAGCATCAGGCATATATTATTTAAGAAATGAAATATGAAACACATTATGTACAGTCATGGATGCAGGTAATGCAAGCATATATGAAATGTATATATATGTATATATAGACAATTCTAATAACATTATAACCTGTATACAACATACATAACATACAATAATTAGAGAATTGTACTTATCTTTTGATTTGAGAAGACCTTTCACCCCTGAGTAGGGCTATGACTCCATCGGGGCAATGGCTTCCCAAGATAGCCACGGTCCACAATCCATATCCACATGGTCTAGGAAAAGGTACCAAACCTCATCAGCACTCCAACCATTCAAGCCTCGGCAGCACTCCAACCAATGGTCTCTCATTCCCCACATGCCTGTCCCACCCCAGGAGTGTACACATTCACTGTCACACAGTCGATTGGCTATTACACCTCCCTTTCCTTGGGCTTCAGCAACAGGACGGCTCAGGAAGTCTCAGAGCATCGTGGCTCCCGGAGTTTCAACTACCCTCAGAGATTTCCAATCAACATCTTCTCGAGATACTCTTTATAATCAACATCATCTCATCTGCATCACCCACATGCAGTTATCATGAGAAAACATAAAAGAATTCATTTAGGAAATCCAACTTAGTTCAAAAAGGAATTTAAATTTTTCCCCAAAACAAGAAATTCCATTTCATAATTCATCTTGGCTATTGTCATATTATGAATGCATCCATCCTTTTGGTTTTCCACGGGCACCAAACTGCATACCATTTTTCCTGCAATGCTTCCTCTTGCATACAACCAACAAATTTTCAGTGTTTTCTGTACATCATAATTCAACATGTACAACACCTTATGCAATGATCTTAGAATTTCCTGCACCTAGTAATTCAATCACAATTACCAAACAACTTGACCAAATAGAATGACTCATCATTCTATGCATATGCATGTTCATAATTAATAACAATAAGTTTATTATTTCAATTTTCTGAACATAAAATTTTATGTAGTCTCTATTTGTGTGACTACCTGGCTTGCAACTTTCCTATTGCAATGTTTAACAGTTCCTGAAATGTTCTCAACTTCATGAGTTAGCAACATTTCAGCCATTAGTATAATTATTTCCATGCAATAATATATATGCATGTACTTACAAAACATATTCAACCATTGCATTTAGTATACAATTCTATCACTTACTATGCATGAGTGCAATTCTCAATTCATACTTATTCAATGCACCTTGCATTGAATTACATAATGCTCTTTATCTCAGTCATGTATCTCATCATCCATGAGTTGGAATTCTGGCCAATGTGTTGACACATTCTCCACACACTTCCTATTGTCTTCCCAATTAATTGGATGCCTTCCTTTTCGACCGAAACACTACACCAAGAATATAATTTTGTGGTGTTCATTAGTGTTAGCAAAAAGGTTGCAGTCCCAGTTTTATTTAAAGGTAGGAAGATTTTAGTACCTGTGTGGCTCATAACCTTTCCATATCCAACCATGCCTTGGTCTCATACATGACTATCTTATTGGCATTCATTCTTATAACACGTACTTATCTTTTAATTTTCTTTGGTTATTACCCCATAACCAAATTAACATGACATTCAACTATGTCAGTGTGTGCATTCAGAAGCTAAAAAGATTTGTATTAATGCAGGCCTCCAGCCTTTACCACATCCAGTAGTATGGATTCAATAATATAACCCTGTGATTTTATAAAATAACTCTGGTTGAGGAAATTCTTACCTAAATTTCCTTTCAAAAATTATGCAAAAAGAGTAATAAAAACTCACACTTGCATGACTGCCATTAATAAATTTTATACTACCTGAATTTACAATGGCAGTAGAAGCTTTCATGCTTCTTTTATCAAACTTATAACCATCACTTCATCTCTCTGTTGCTTCACTCCTTATGCAATAACATCACCAACAACACTTGCAAATATGCAAGCATTCTATCCTCTGGCTGACCCAACAAGCCATAACATAATTTCTACCATAGAAATTGCAACAACTTCTTTCCCATGTGAAACTTTTCCTTGCCGAACCCAGAAGTCTTCAATTCTTCCCAGGTTCCTGAATCTTCTTGTGCTCTCATTGTAGTCACTGTACATGACTATTTCTTCCCTAAGCACTTTCGACATAGTTCCCCTACCTCAACGGGGTTTTTTGACCTCTCGGTCAAAGAATCTTCAACTCTTCTGAGTCAAATTGACTCTTTGGGCTCATGATTGAACCCAAAACAATTATACACATGCCCCCTTTTATCCTTTAGGCGTAGGTCCTGACAGACCCACGGGCTATTCCCGCGCACTTCCAAAACTCCAAGTTTCAAGCGCTGGCCCCTTTTTCATTAGCCCTTTCCTTCATAAGACCGTGGGTTATGACCTCACATAAGTGTGTGATTGAGGGTGCAGGAAATATTGGTTTTAGACCAACCCTATTTTCACCTCGCAATTCACCTCCAGTTGCCACGTATCACTTTGTTAAAATAGTGGTATAAATTGCAGCCCGCTCTCAGATTTTTAACATCCGAGCAAGTTTTAGCCCCGCAATCCATCTCATCTGTCGATCTCCAATCCCTTGGCGATGATCCATGATCAACAACTGATATCTATACTCCTTCCACACGCGATCCCATATCTACACGATCTGTTGACATATAGCTCCCTTCCAAATCAACAGCTACGATTCATTTCGACTCTTCAGCCCTCGGGCATTTCAACTCTCAACTATCTGCTTTTCCTGTATGGAAATCTTCCAGAGTGGAAGATATATTGACACATGTCCTCATCAATCGGACGGTTCTAATGAACTCCAACTCTCCAGCCTTTTGGAGTTCTTACGTCTCCACACACACAAATATCTGAAGTGAATTCCCTAGAGTGACAGATCTTCTGCCACGCGTCCTCTCCAAATCAACAACCCTGATTCTCTTTGGGACTTCGGCTCTTTCTGACCAAGACCAGATCAATGGTCCTTCAACCTCCTCCTCGATCAATGATCGATATCTCCTTCATGACTTCGGTGCTTTCACCCGCTGCTTTCCTCTAGAATGATTCGTACCCAGAGTTCCATATCTGGCACCACACATCCACTTTTAGATCAATGACCAAGATTTACTTCGACTATTTATCCTCCTCCTTGTCCACAAACTTCTGAAGTTTTGGATCTTACGCCACCTGTCCTCCTTGACGATGGACGGTCCCAAATCACTTCGGGACTTTGACAAGTCCACTCTCCTATGCACACAAGGGTTAAGTCTTGTGCACTTACCTCTGAATCCAATGGTTGCTGGTCCTTCGCGCTCAGATCCAATGGATGGGATTTTTTCTTCTCCTCTGTGTTTCCTTTGTTCTGTTGGATGTTAATCTAATGGTCCAGGATCCTACCCACAACCGGTCTAACGGTTTTTGTCACTCCTCCTCTTAAGATTTTACCTTCTTCCGCCTTGGAAGATTTTGTCAGTGTTCAAAGGCTTCAGCCTTTAACCTTTCTCCTGCAAGTCTGCCTCTTGGATCTCGTCTTCACTCTCATAAGCGTTATCTCTTCTGATCTTTAGGACTTAGAATGAGTCTATCTCCCATGCACTCCTTGTGTTATCTCTTCTGATCTTTTCGATTTACTCAGTCTCCTAAGGGTATCGACCCTTCTGTTTCCTTTCAAAGGAAAACTGCGTGCCCTCCTGGCAACCTTCTGTTCAAAGCACACTTGGTTGAGCGTTTTCTACAGAGTTTTCAATATCTCTGTAAGTATCTTCCTCTAATACTCTTCTCCCTGAACTCGATAAATATTTCTCTCTGTGTGCACTTTCACTCGCTCAATGCCCACATGGTAGAGCGCTACAGAGTTCTCAATGACTCTTTCTCTCTCTGAACGCAACACAAAGTTCTTCCTGTGCACTCCTTGCACCTCTGCTGATGAAGGTTCAATGGTATCTCTCCTGAGCTTCTCTGAGGTTAACTTTCCTCTGTCAATGCACTCCTTGTGGAAAATGTGCACTGCTTGCACTTGAAAACTCAAAGAAGAGAAACAATTGAAACTTATTCAATACTTAACCAGTTTACGCATTCAGACGAATATGATTTAAGAAAATGTTCATATTTCATTTTATTCTCGAGCTTTTCTCTGCTCTGTAATAATTTTCAGGCACTAGCCCCTTTCTCTCAGTCCCCAACCCATGGGACCATGGGTCGTGACCAAGCGCTAGATCACTTAATGCTTACTCGAGCCTCCAGCTTCAAAAGTTTTCAAAGCACCACACAACAATATCTCAGAGTTTCATATCACCGAACTCGTGAAGTAGGGTGGATCAACCATCCATGTCTACTCAACATCTGACGCTTGACACTTACTATGGAACCTCAGGCATCTGAGATCCGAGACTTTGGAGGATTTCACATCTGTGCATCCCAAACCATTAATCTCAGAACATTCCCAGTCACCTTTGGTGACGTCATTACGTCACATCACTTAATGTTTTCCAATTGTGGGGGCATGCAACGGTGGTTTGGAGTAACCTACCTTTCATATCACAATTCTTCTGACGCTGACATGTAAACCCTCGTTGAAACCGCAGTTTGGATTGCGAGACCGCTTTGGAGAATTAACTCCTGTGCAACTTGGGTCCCCACAATGTCTCTTGCTCATTGATCTTGATGTATCGTGATCAAAGCCACTATGGGTCCTCCAACCTTTAACTTCGTTATGTAACCTTGGGTCCCATTAAACATGCTCATACAGAGTGCCACGTGATGGAATACTAGCAACTGACTCGTGGCCCAATCAGATGGGTGTCACACATCACGTTCCATATGCCATTTAAAAATTCCATGGGTTCAGAACCCACTTATATGTGGCACACAACCCATGTGTCCATGTCAATCCAAGTGATGTCATCATGACTCACTACTTCGGCTCTTTGGGAGATTTCTCCCTTCACTACTGTGTTTGACCTTTCGACATTGGTTGATCCAATGATCGAGCTCTCCTCTCCATATCTATGGTTAGATCCACTTTGGAGCTTCGAGCTTCAACCCTTCTCTTGTTACTGGCATCAGACTTCACTGAAGTCACGAAGTCTGAAGGGATTCCGTTTTAACTCCTCTGCACCTTCCCCAGATCTGATGGTCGTAAGGGATTTCCCTTCCTTCCGAACAGATCCTACGGCACAGAACAGACTCTATTACTCTACAGATTTCCAAAGGAATTCATGGCTAACTGATTCACAACATTACCATATATAACAGTCATGAAGGATTCTCCTTCTTCCGAACAGATCCTAAGGTCCACATTACTCTGTGGTCCAATACCACTCCTACTGTGATTTTACGACACCGCTACTCCTCCTAAGCTTCATAACATGGCCAAGGTAACTTATTGGCACTCAGGAAGGTTCTGAGGTTTGAAGTTGGTCCTCCAAACACAATTTACTCATGAAACCTTGGGTCCAATGACAACTTATCCAACCCATTTAGGCTCAGTTTTTGAAACCTTGGGTAAGAACTTGAGTTTTGTCCATTTCGACAACAACTCCTTCTGAAACTCTTGCTTCGACTTCCACTAACATGGCCCATCCAGGCTCAGTGTTGTAACCATTCTTTGATATCATTTTGTAACATCCCCAGCCACCAACAGGATGGGAAATGCTACCAACACAACCTTAACTTAGCCTTTAAATCTCTGATACCATATTGTAACGTCCCCGACCATCAACCCCACTGTCGGGCAACACCACTACGCGAAATATACACTTATATATAAAATATGCATTAAATCAAATTAACACATTTAACATAGAGTTAGTGCCATCATACAAACTTAAATAGAATTAACAACAATTCATACATGCAGCGGAATACATGAAAACATACAAGCATCACAGACATACATTTTAATTGAAATTAAACACATGATGATACTTATCTTTGAAATTGGAGTAACTCCACCAATTACTTGCAAACCTTCCATGAACCTCCCAATCATAGACCATGCTTCTCATCACGCTCAGCAGTGGGTCACCCCCGAGCTGGGACTAAGATCCACCCAGGGCAAGGGAATCCTAGACTAGACTGAGGTCATAGGAAACTGCACAGTGCAACTGGAAGGATTCTCTACGAGAGCCTTCTTATGCTCACTACTCATGGACTCTCATTACCCACATGCATGTTCCACCCGAGAGTATACACCTTCACAAGCATAGTCCATCAGTTTCTTCACCTACCTCTTTCGGTCTCAGAAACAGGTCGAATAAGGAATTCTCAGAGCTTTGTAGCTGGTGTTGGACTCTCTCTGGGAGAAAACCACTTCCCAACAAACTCTCTCACCTGGAAAGAGTTGATCACAGGCCTGAAAACCCGCCTCTTCAACCACAACCACCTCTCTCACCTGGAGAGAGAGTGTTGCACACAGGCCTGACAACCTGCTTCTTTAACTCCGTTCCAGCACAAGAAGGACAACAACAATGATTCAACACTCATTCACACAGGGATGACAACAACATAAAAAAATGGGCATGGCACTGCAGGCAAAAACTGCCCATGCTAAAACATGACACGGTTAAGGCGATTACCCAGGTGTCGGGTTCCTCAGGAGACACAGAATGGCTAACGGATGAACTGCGTGGCCACAACAACCCGCAATTACGACACCACACGGCTTAGACAAATATGGGATACTCAGACTTCCCCAGAGACACAGATCACTCCATCGGTTTTCCCATGGGTTTCAGGGTGCGTGACCAGGAACACAATGCAGATGCAGACGTAGAGTCAAAACGGGTTCAGACGCCCCCAGATCCCAGTGAACGCAGGCAAATGATGAAAAAATGGGAAGAGAAACCAACAGCGTTGGCTTTCCCAGCTATAACTGCATGTGCCCAGGTTGACACTTGTCTTCCAGGAGCCGCACGAGTTCCACTTAGCACATGTTCCCTTTAGAGGAACTTAGGAAAACACTCAACATGTCCACCTTAGACTTCAGGAAATAATAATAAATTATTATCCACTTTCGAGGTAAGCCCCCTAGCTTAGCCCCTAGGCCCACACACTTAGCCTCCTCCCTTGCCCAACCTTTTGGAAGCTTAGTCCCCCATCACTCTTTCTTCGTGGTTGGTCTACATGCAACAATGTTTATATTTTATTAATGATCTGCCTAATTATATATACAAAATCAAGCTCCTAGCATTTAACACCTAGGCTCTCTAGCCTAATCACCAAATAATCCTCCTAGCTTATTATAACTCGGCTCAGCAGCCTACAAAACATGTTTACAATTTATAAATACAACTGGGGCTTGTCCTTGGGGATATTACATGCAGGATCATATTACTCGACATCCAATACAAAGTATGGGAAGCCTACGTCAAATACAAACGCATGTTAATAAGAAAAAATAGCAAATTCATATTTGCTAACAACTGTATTCTATTTTGTCTTCTTCCCAACTTCCCTCAACTTCATTTTCATTCTTACACATGTCAATATCCTTTGAGAGGGAAGCTGAAAGGTTTTGTAACTGCTTCTTGTGGAATTCAAGAAGACATTTTCAATAGTTATTACAATTTCTATAAGTAAAGGAATAAGCCCATTTTGAAGGGGATCTTCAAGCATTGTACATTCACAAAACTATTTTGTAAAAATTATTGTGTTAACTCAAATTGAGAAGCCCTTCAGGCCAATTTTGTTGGAGAGAAGAACTCTTGTAAATGATGTTTGTTGTAAACTACTTTCATCTAACTGTGTATTGTTTACATGTGTTGTAAGATGTCTTTTGCTTATAGATTGTGTTATTACCGAAAAATTTATCACCACAAACACAAACAATGGATGAAGAAACTCAGCACAAGCACAACATACTACCAGTAATTATGGAAGGATTACCCTTAGTTTGGAAAGATAATCACAAAACTATGCAAAAGTGGTTTTGAAATGCCACGCGTATTCAACACTTTCAGCGTGTGCACATATGTGTAGTCTAACATGGTGTACAACATGCACAGTGCACAGATTGTGGGACTGACAGATGGAAAAACCACGCAGATGTGGAAATGACACATTGATGATTTTGGTCAGACCTCAACCACTTTTGGGATGGTGTGGATCTTCCCCATACCCAAAATCTCGCCCAAATTTCTCTCTGGGATCACTGAAAAGGATGGGAGGTACCTCTAAGGGCCTCCCATTCGCATTTTAAACTAGTTATGAAAAATCTTGCCATCCTCCTATAAACAAAGGGCCATTGTATGCAAAAAAGAAGAAGCAATTTGAGTATTGTTATGTTGTTCAATTTTTCTTTGAGAAGCCATATTTCTCCTATAACTCTTTGAGCATTCATAGAAAGGGTTGTGCCTCTCTTCTCTTGAGAAGTTCAACCATCAATTCTTCACCATTGTATTTTCATTTTTGCCCATTGTTAGAAGGGAGAAAAATTTGTATTTGTGGACTCAAGAGACTTCCCAAGGAGGAAGAGGGGACTCATAAGTTCCCATATTTCTCCAAGGTGTTATCAATTAGAAGACCAGTCTCATTTGGTATCTATTCCTTGTGTCTCTTTCTTCCATCTATTTTATTTGTTACGTGCTTATTTTAGTTTTGTTTCCATGTTATTTACTTATTATTCCTTATTTAGTTGAGCCACTAATCAATAAACAAACTGTTGTGTTGTCTTGATAGCCTAACTATATAGTTAGGAGAGATATTTTTCTCACCTAAGTGACAAAAAGAATCCAACAGATTAGTGACCATACTGGGGATTTAGATCAAAATTCTCCCCAAATAGGCTGCTAAAGTTTTCTTTCTCGCTCATTTCTATTTTCAGGGGTTAAAACCAACCTATTCTCACCTTCAAAGAGTGGGATTACATCCCACATTGAGTGTAATTTTTCAAAATTTTGGTCCCGCCATATTCTCTGCGTGTGTGCAGGTTCAAGGCTAATAGTCGTGTGGTCTGCGCATACCTACGCTCTGTTAGAAATCTTAAAATGAAAACTTCTCTCTCTGTGTGCGACTATTTATGGTTTAGCCACACACTGGTCTTATTTTTTCACAATTTGTAAGGCTTGAGAAAATCACTTCCACCAAGTAGCTTAGAGTTGATTTATGCACTATTGTAAAAGCCACTAAAAGCAGGGTTGGAGATCCACTCTTGCATACATATCTTAAAACCACACCTAGACATTTAGGGAGGATAAAAAAAACCCTTGCATCTTTTACTTCCTTACTTGCCACATGGATGGCCTAAAGTTTAGCATGTGAATTTCATTATCTTCTTTTCTTTTAACAAAATCATCACATTAATTTGGGACTTTAATCTTATTTAAGTAATCTTGGAGTATTCTCTTTCCTCACACCCTAGTGTGGTCTTGGAAATCAGAAAAGAGATTTCCTAAACAAGTCTTCATCTCCCTCGAAGAAAAATCAACCAATCTCTAGGAGAGGCCAATACCTCTTAGCTCATTTTGGGATGTAAATCTAAGACTCATAAGGGATCGTACATGCCTACATGTGCACAATCTTAGCATAGTTTCAAATTTCTAGAAATCACATAGGGAGCATAAAAGCGTTGAAAGGGCCCATACATGCCCACATGTTCACAATCTAGGGACAATTTTTCAATCTTTCTCAGATTACAAAACATCGTAGGAAGATAAAAGGGTAAAAGTAAGGATTACCAGATCCACCATCTTAGCTCAATATTCTTTCCTTTTCAAGGGTCATTTAAAATTTTTTAGTAAGTTATCTAAACAAGATAAAGTAAAGGACCACACGATCTCCACCATGCTAAAATATTGAATTTAACTTATTAAAAACTTTTTCACCATCACCACCCCTTGCACATGTTAGAAAAACAGGACTGCGGAGCAATAAAATAAAACAAATGCGGAAACAAAACACATAAGATACACAATACAAGAGAGACACAGATTTACATGGTTCACCCAGTGTGGGCTACGTCCACCAGAGAAATTGCTAGGTCCTTTCTTTATTATTATTCAGCAAAATGAAGGGATACAACCTACAACAAAACCCGTTGTAACTTCCTCTTCTTTCTCTCACAATCTCCTCTCTCAGAATACAATACTCACCAACATACATAGCCGCAATACATTTCCCTCATAAAAGAGGGTTGCCTTCTA
>ML801857.1:72936-85402 GCA_009831015.1 Picea engelmannii
GCCCTAACCTCATCATCAAAGTCCACTTTTACAAAACTTAGTTGATTAGTAACCATATTAAATTCATTTAAATGATCTTCAACAGACCCACCTTCCGACATCTTCATATTAAATAATCTCTTCATTAGAAATACCTTATTGGACGCCGAGGGTTTTTCATACAATTTGGCTAACGCGTCCATCAAACCCTTCGTTGTCTTTTCTTTCAAGATATTGAAAGCCATCGATGCTGCCAGGCTTAGTCGTATCGTTCTTAGAGCCTTTCTGTCAAGAATATCCCATTCTTCGTCCTTCATGGCTGTCGACTTCTTTTCTACTCCACTCAATGGTAGGAATAGATCCTTCTGATATAAATAATCTTCCATTTGCATCTTCCATAACTGGTAGTTTTGGCCATTAAATTTCTCGACCCTAAACTTTCCATCTTCCGACATTGCTCCCACTCGAACCAGGAACCCTCTTTTCCTGTGAGTTACCTTACGCTCTGATACCAGTTGTTAGAAAAATAGGACCACGGAGAAATAAAATAAAACAAATGCGGAAACAAAACACAGAAGATACACTATACAAGAGAGACACAGATTTGCGTGGTTCACCCAGTGTGGGCTACGTCCACCAGAGAAATTTCCAGGTCCTTTCTTTATTATTATCCAGCAAAATGAAGGGATACAACCTACAGCAAAACCCGTTGTAACTTCCTCTTCTTTCTCTCACAGTCTCCTCTCTCAAAATACAATACTCACCAACATACATAGCCGCAATACATTTCCTTCATAAAAGAGGGTTGTCTTCTAGGGCAAAAAACCCTAACATAATCTCTATCGTTAGATCTGCGACCTTATAATGAACGATCCAGATTTACAATGAAATTACAATATACTTTTACAAGGAAATTTTTTCTTCGGGGGCTTCGCCCCCGAACCCCGGCTGGGGGCCCGCTTGCCCCCAAACCCCCCAGCCGGGGGGATAGCCCCCCCAGACCCCACAGAGTGGGTACCCCCCCTCTACACTCCCCCGCGTGGAAGAGTGTACATACTTCTGGGGTGTAAATACTTCATGGGGTATAAACACGGCTGAAAGTAAAAGACCTCTAAATCAGGAAGATAATCAGGCTCCACAACCAATAGCACACACTCTCACTCAGTCAAAAACCTTTTTGTTGGATACTTGAAACTCTTGTGGGTTTCACTTGTTTAGTAAAGAGTCTTTGTGCACACCATCATAAAAATGAATTTGTTCCATGAATCCAGCTTCACAACCTACTCTCACACTCTAAAAACAATCATAATCAACCCACTTTCTAACTTCCATAGGAGGAACACAAAATAATTTGGTAGACTAAGTTACGATTTGGGGGATCGGGATCCAAATAACTCCCCATCATTATTTTCTCACTTGAAACTTAGAAAGTTGTGAATTATGGTGCCAAAATCCTCCCACTAAAGCATTAATATACCATAAGGGAGAGAGACACATGTGAAGGGTCGAAGGCCGAGGTCTAGTTGTTCTATGTGTGCCTCCTTGGGTCACCCAACCCTTGTAAAGCATCCATCATGTGATCGATTTATGAGGGAAAAAATAAAAATATTGTGCTTGATGGAGGTAGCTTAGTAGCCCAATGTAGGATTTATCTACCCAAGGTGTCGGTTGTGGGCTGAAATCACACCTCAGTCATATTTTGAATGGTTGTTGGGAAATACCGCCAGTAATTTCAGGATATGCCCCCTTCACCCCTCATTATAACAAATTGTTCGTCCCTTCACTAGCTTCTCCTCAAGTGGATTTTGGCCCCACTGTCGAATGATTTTTTTGGAGGTCCAGTGCTATTTGAGAGGAAGGATGTTACATTGGATAGGACACATGCATTTTGTATTTGGTTCTTATTCCCCCATGTGGATTTACAAAAATACCAAACCACTTTTTACATTGTCTTGATGTATGATTCTCACCACTTGATTACATGTTGTTTTATGAATACGTTGTTTAAAGTAATTTGAAAGAAATTTTCCCTATCTTCCTTCACCACCATTTTTTCACACACCCACCTCTAGGCTAGAATCATAGGGGAACCACAGTATCCACGCCACTCTAGGCGCTTGAGAAACTTACCCCCCATTTTTGGTGGTGTTCCTAATTTCGATGAGACATAAGCAGTACCATCACATACACCAGTCAATGATACAGTACTAGGATCAAGCTTACTAGGATCCACTTTTATTGGAATCAATATCCCAAGCAATTCAAAAACAAACCCTCCACCACAAGGAAGCAGAGCCCAAACTTTCTCACAAAGTACAAGCCCCTAAGGAACTACTTTCGCTCATCACATGGCAGGACCCACCCCTGTCATTCCCTACTTGGCTTCACTCAACATCCCATATCTAACCAAACTGAAAAATGATCCAATATTGCATGACCCTACTTGGTCGAATATGCCCACAAAACTACCTTTAGACATTTCTAAGTTTGAAGGAAAATCCGGAGAGGACCCAACCAACCATCTCTTCCACTTGTGGTGTTCTTCCAATAGCATAATGGAAGATTCTGTTCGCCTGCGATTATTTTATAGAACTCTCATTTGAACTGCAACCAAATGGTGCGTAGATGAGAAGTCAGGTTCCCATGCAACCTTCAAGTCTGTAGCCAAAGCATTTATGCCATTTCTTCAACTCCCTATCCGTCATGACATTGTTTTGGAAATTATTTTTGAATGAAAAAAAACCACCATTGTTCATATCTCTGACCATATTCATGAGTGGCGTAGACATCGAAGCATATGCAAGGAAAACACCACTCCACAACAAAGGCTCGATTGGTTCATTCGATAGCTCATTCCTACCCTTGCCAAAGATGTGGCTATAGACCTCCCCCAAACGGAATATGAATCCATCACTAAGGAACAACAATTTGACCTCATTTACTCCCAATTAGGGTACCTATACATTGTCCTTCCACATGCACCTCTTCCTTTTCCCTTTGGCTAAGACAAACCTGGAACATCGCATGTTGGTGATCGGTTTATTAGCTCCATGGCTCATATTCAACCACACGCACAACATGTACCCACATATGGAACCAATCCATACCTTCCACCATATGGGGGAACTCCATATTACCCTCCCCCACTACCCCATCCACCATTCATGGCCCCTCCTCTGCCTACCATGGGTACACATCTACCCATGACCCTTCCTCAACTAATCCATGTCCCACAACCGGTCCCCCCACCAACAACTTCATATCCACCTAGTAATAATGGAGCCACCTCCACTTCTTACAACCCATATGGACCCCCACAGGGTAACCCATATTATCCCTTCCCAGGGCCCCCCCAACATGTTATACCCTCACATGGAAAACACCAGAAAGGGGTCAATTTCATCCAACCTTCCCCTATTCAACAGGTTCAATCTTTTGAATAGTTGAATACGACCAATCCACCTCACCAACCCAACAATAACCGAAAGAAATGAAAGAATAGAAACCAAGGACAAGGAGGGAACCCCCCTCAACAAAACCCCCAAGCTGGTGGAAACCAGCACCAATCCAATCAAAACCCTCAAGGGGGAAATAACAACGGCCAACCATGAAAAGGGAGAAACAACAATCTTCAAACCAATTACCCTTGTGCAATTTTTGGTGAATATGGCCATTACACTCACCATTTCCCCCAAATCCATGATTATTAATGTATGAAAGAGGCCATGAACCCCTAAGGGCGCCTAACCCCCAAGGTCCACCACAGGTGCCTTCCACTTATATACCACCACCACCATCGGTGATATTACAAAATCCTACCCCACATTAAGGAGTCATTAATAATCAACCATAAGGGGCCCAATTCCCACACCCCTAGGGGTATTTCCCTCCACCTAACCAATCCCACTAAGGGAATACCACCGACCCCAGTATCCTCCTCACCACTAAAGAGGAAATCCTCTTACAAACTCCCAGTCTCCCATACGATACACCCCTTGACCCATTACCCACCACTTTAGATGCTCCCTAGCCACTAATTGGACAACCATTAATGATCCTGCATCCTAATACTAAAGCCATCTCCCACATGCCCTACGCACCTTTGCGCAGGAATGTGCATAATCCCCATGCCTGGGCCACCCATAGTTTCATTCTTATTGATGATCTCAATCTCTTGCTTCAATGTCAATTATGGAATTCCTTCAAACATGCCCTTCCCAATGAAAGAAATTTATTTCACAATTGGGGGTAGTATATCCTGTAGACACCCATCTAATCACATTTAACTTAGACAAAGAATACTTGTGACTCCCATCCTGAGTCGCATTCTAGATTCCTATCAAAATCTGGAATATCACCATCCAACGTTGCATCATAGACGAATGAGCATCCACTTGTATCATGTCCAAATTAGTATGGCAGTAACTAGGTTCACCTAAGTCGATCCCCTCCATCGTCACTCTTTGAACTTATGATGGTAAGCCATCCCAACCCGATGGCCTGTATCAAAACATTCTAGTTGAGCTAGGGGGAAAGATAATTCTCATCGACATCAAAGTCATTGATGCCCAATTGGATTATAATATCCTCTTTGGACGAAGCTACATGTACGCCATGTAGGTTGTATCTTCCTCAGTCTTTTGCACCATGACCTTCCCTCACAATGGGAAAATCATCACCATTGATCAATTGACCCAGAATGAACCCAACCAATAAGGACACATTGATAATATCTTGCCACTTATTCGCTCGAGCGTCGACCTTGTCCCAATGATAGACGTTGGACCAGGGCTATTTTAGGACCCATCCTTGATTGGTACATACCAAGTCTTCCCATACCTCAATACCACCACCACCATTGTTTGCATTGTCATGGTTGATGGAGTAGAGATATCGGACCCCCCATCCATCAAGAGCCCATCAGACTCCACGTCCACTCCTCCCATCTAACCCTGATACTTCCTAATGAACACCTTGTACATACTCCTCAAGATGAAACATCAGAGAGTCCACCACCCGTGGGTCAAGTCCTCGTTTGGCAGATAGTCCCACAAGCCATCACCCAAATACCCTTCTTTTATCCTCCCCCAGGAGTAACAACATATCAATTTTTTGCTACCCTCACCTTACAAAATATGGTCATAGCCATCCTTGTATGGTATCTAGAACCACCAACTATGGTACCGAGTTTATCTCTTCCACCACAACCCATGGTCCCATTAATGTGATTAATGGATCATCCATCCACTCACCCAATCGGTCACACAATTGGGGGCAATACTACCACTACAAAAAATGCTAACTCGGGAACATGGGGTAATGTCGCAAACCAATGAGGCACACACAAAAAGAAGGAACCTTCTCTCCCTTTCCCTACCCCGCATACCACCCCCATGCACATTGTGCAACATTGTTGGACACCCTACCAATCTTTTCCCCACTTTACCCGAGTCACAGAATCTCATTCCAAAACCCATAAGTACACCACTACTACCCACACCCGCAGCTCCACCGACCTCGCAGGAACCTTCCTCCTCCAAACCTCCTAGTTTGAGAACCATATATGATTTTAGGTGCTAAATTTCGCAAATGGGATAATTTTCCATGGTTTTTCCTAAAAAAAGATTCGCTAATTTCCATTTTTTCTAAAAATGATTCGCCCAAATTCCATAGAATAAAATTATTTTACCTTAAAAATCACCAATTTGTTTATATAAACTATATAAAATCCTTAGAAATTTGAATATTTCTACAAAACTATCGCCAAACATTTTACATTTTTCATATTAAGGACTAGTAAGATTAGCCAATGTTTCTACATTTTAATATAAATTTCCATCCTTAAAGTCATCCCTATTGAGAACTAGGCACGCTTACATGATTTGCTCTCAGCACGGCCATTACATGCACCACTGCCTGACCCTCCCTCAATTTAGGACTAGGGATGATTTTAAGGATGGAAATTTATTTTAAAATGTAGAAACCTTGGTGAATCTTACTAATCCTTCATATCCCAACTATAAAATGTTTGGCGATATTTTTGTAAAATATTCAAATTTCAATGGATTTTATATAGTTTGTATAAAATTTTGGCGATTTTTAAGGTAAAATAATTTTATCCTATAGAATTTGGGCGAATCATTTTTTTGGAAAAACCATGGAAAATTAGCCCATGATAGAATTTTAGCCCCTAAAATCATCCTTGTTTAGGACTACCTTGGCAGCGGTATGCCAAACCATATTACCCACATCTTCCTCTGTATCAACCATTACTAACATTCACTATATTTCTACGTCAGTAAACGAGCGTGTGTGATTCCCTTGCACATTATTCCACCAGATGGATCATTACACATATCAATTCCCACTCATCATTGAGGGATGCACACATTGTAGGGCTTCCATCCCACCCATTACACCACCCGTACACACCCATATGGCTCAATTTGCGTACAATCCTCATCCTAACAATTATGATATTCCCCCTCCATGACCAAACCTTTGTCCTTCAACTCATCTTACCATGTTTATTATACCATGAGGCATAGACTTCCCATCTAATCCTCCAAACTCCCCTGTAACACCAATTTACGAGATTCCCCCTCCTCTGGACCATTCTACATCCAATTCGTATATCGATATTTGGTTCATGACATCTACTGATAGTTCATATTCCCCTCACATATCTCCATCTACTTCAAGGACGAATGGCCATATCCAACCTCCACTGACTACCCTCATGAATCTCGACACCCCACTCTCACATGTTACAGACTCCCTGTACTCCATCACCTTTCAGTCCAATGAAGAAATTTTAGAGGTCCTATGCACCCCTAATTACCCATGGGATGCTTTTCATCATCAATCCCTTTTCCTAGCACACAATTCCTTTCGACCGTCTATAGACGCCCATGTTTGTACCATCGAAGCTAAATATTGTATCCCCTCTAGCCATGTAGACTGGTTCAAAAATCCAATACCCGCATCTGACACGTTTGAAGGAGGTAATATGGTCAATATCTCACCCACAATCAAGATCAACATCTCAATCAAACCTAATGTCCTAGAAGAAATTACCTTAGGGGAAGCATGCTCCCCAGAGGAATTTCTAGCATATAAATCCCCTTTTTAGGAATATCAAGATGTGTTTTCCCGGTCATACACCAAAATTCCAAGGTTATACCCAACCATTGTTGAACATTGCATTGACACTTGGACTAATGTTTCCCCCATTCTCCAAAATAAACGCCCCCTCCACCCTTACGAATCAATGGTGATCAAAGTCGAGATCGACAAACTACATACAATTGGCTTCATATACCCCATTGCATACACATCTTGGGTCTCAAATCATGTCCTTGTCAACAAAAAATAGGGCACCATTCGAGTTTGCAAAAACTTTTTTGACCTCAACCAAGCTTGTCCCAAACACAACTTCCCTACCCCATTCATCAATCAAGTCATCGATTCTTGTGCTGGTCATGAATTCCTCTCCCTCATGGATGGTTTTTTCAGCTATAAACAGATCCAAATATTCCATATGGATCAATACAAAACCTCCTTCACAACCCCCTGGGGTAACTTTTCATATCGCGTCGTTCCCTTCTAACTCAAAAACACTGGGGTGACTTTCCAATGCACGATGGAATATGCCTTCCATGATCTCACTCACATCATTCTTTCCTACTTGGGAGACCTTACAACTCAATCCAAGAAATGTTCCCAACACATAGAGGATCTACATATCATCTTTGAGCGTTGTCAAAGATACAACATTCATCTCAACCCGCTTAACTGTGTCTTTTGCATCACTACAGGCTGCATGTTGGGATTCATTGTGTCCTAGCAGGGCATCATTGTAGACCCCCTTAAAGTTCAGGCAATCAATGAAATTCCCCCTCCCAGGAACTTACGCCAATTGTAGAGCCTCCAAGGCAAAGCCAATTTCTTGTGATGGTTTGTTCTTGACTATGCCATTCGTGCCCATGGCTTCCTACGATTACTCCACCATTATATCTTATTTCACTGGGATCACCATTACAAATATTCCTTTGACTCACTCAAAGATGCACTCAACAAAGGCCCCTTAATCATTCCCTCAGACTATGACAAGGATTACATACTCTACCTATCTACCTCAGAGGTTTCTGTCGTTGGAGTCCTCGTCCAGGTTGACGATGATCAATGCGAACATGTGATATACTACATCAACAAGAACCTCTTCGGGCCACCTCTCAAATACAATCATGAGGAGAAGCTATCCCTAGTAGTCACCGTATCAGTTCAAATGTTGTTCACTATATCTTGCTTCGTACCACCAAAGTAGTTGCAGATTCCAACCCCATGCATTACCTCTTGAGTCACTGCCATATCAATGGAAAATTCGTTGGATGGATCATCATTATCTAAGAATACGACCTAGATTTTACAACCCCAAAGAAAAAAAAATCCCTTGTCCTCACCAAACTCCTCGTAGACTTTCCATATAACTCTACAGACCCCCCGATCAATGAGGATTTCCCCGATGAGCATTTATTTCTCATATCATCAACAAAACCATGTTACAATGATATTTTGGTCTATCTCCAAACTCAAAAATTCGGTCCCCACCTTTCTTGGGATGATCGTCGTTGTATCTGACACCAAGCCTCACGGTACCTCCTCTTAGGAGATGTCCTCCATCGTAGAGGCATCAACACACTTCTTTGGCGATGCCTCACCCTAGAAGAGGCCAAAAAATTTATGAATGATTGCCACAATGGATCATGCGATGGTCACTTATCTGGCATGTCCACAGCACAAAAGATTATTCGGGTGGGTTATTTTTTTATCCATGTTGTTTCATGAATGCATACACACAGTTAAGCGATGCAACAAATGCCAATTATATGCACATAATGCTTGGGCACCCCCTGCCCTCTTACACCGTGATGACCCCTTTTGTAGATGGGGCATCGATTTCATGACATGTAATCCTCCATCCAGCAATGGACATAAGTACATTGTAGTTGTCGTTGACTACTTCACCAAATGGCCTGAATCCATGCCCACATTCAACAATACGACTGACATAGCGACAAGTTTTTTCTTCAACCATGTCATCTCTCGCTTCGGGATCCCCCTCCAACTAGTCTATGACCATGGAAAGCACTTTGAAAATGAATTCTTTGCAAATCTATCTACCAAATTGGGATTTACCCATGAATTTGCCTCACCCTGTTACCCACAATCTAATGGGAAAGTCGAGGCCGTCAATAAAGTTCTCAAAAATATGCTTCAATGCATAGTTGTAAAATGCAATACTAATTGGCATCATATGTTTTTCTCATCCTTATGGGCATATCAGATAGTTGTCAAAATGACCATTGGTTTCACACACTTTCATCTAGTCCATGACATCGAATCTGTACTCCCCATTGAGTGCGAAATCCAAACGTTGTGCACTACGATAGAGCTCCTGCCCAACACACTATCGCTTGAGAAATGGTTGTTCACCCTCGAATCCATTGATGAAGATCAATGGGCCTCATTACAAAATAATGAAGCATCCAAGAAGCGGTCTAAAGTCGACTTTGACTGTCAAATCAGCCTTTGATATTTCAATGAAGATGACCTTGTGGTGGCCTACAATATCACTCACGATACCCTGGGCCACAAAAAATTTGAATCCCTTTTGCAAGGACCCTATGTAATCCGTCACTGCCTCACTAAAGGAACCTATGTTATGGCTTACCCAAAAGGGGCCACCCTCAAGGACCCAGTCAACAGGTTATACTTGAAGAAATTTTCCCCTGAGTGTAACCACCTTACCTTCGGCTTTCTTGATTTCTTAGTTATTGTTTAGCCTTTGTTTTATGGATTTATCTCTCTCACTATACAAGCCTAATCCAGTGTCCTTGTTTTCAACAAATGACTTATATCTTCGCTCACCACATCAGGTACGTAGATGGAGCCAACCGCTAGACCCGAAATCTTTCTTCGGAAGCTTGGGCCATTTACACCCTCGATCATGTGTTGCTCCATACCAATGGTATATTCCTCGGTCCTACCACCAATAACCAAGCAGGATATGTTGTCATCATTGGTCTCCTCTCCGAGGCTAGTCACCTTCATATTCGTCATCTTAGATTCTCAGCTCATCGTCCATAAGCTCAACAACATGTATCATGTCAAATATCCATGTGTTTATCGCAAGTGCATGCAAGTCAAACTCTTGTTACAAAATTTTGAGTCCATCACATTTACTCATATTTCTATAAATCTCAATCAAATGGAAGATCACATGGAAAATCAAATACTATATTGGCATTTATCACATTAAAAATACACATCACATCCATCATCTAATAAAAACAAGTGCACCAAACATATCATCAAAACATCAAACGCATAAACATAACCAAGTGGTCTACTCATATATAGATCATAAGTGTCAAAAGATGTGTTTGATACAAAAATACAACATAACTTAGATCCACTGGCTAGGCTCTCTCAATCAAACAATCTATACAAAATGGGAGTTTAAAAACTCCTACACAATTGTATAAAATTAGGCTCCACTTGTAACATGTCTCCCTCTCATCTAGGGTGACCCTAACCTAGGTACATCTCCACCAGTCAAAGGGTTCCCCCCAGGGGGCATATATCTCGTAGTTATGTGCCTAGTCATAGTGGCCCATGATATTGTTTCACATCACACCAAGGACGGCCAATGCATTTCTTGAGGACTCCCTCATCCCGAATCTGTGGCCACAGGTCCCCTGAAACCCCATCCAGTAAGACCTCAAATCATCGTCGCAACTCCTCCATAACCCGGTCTCGAGCCCCCTCCTACTCTCTACCCTATCTAGTTGTAGGACCTACCACCGGTGCATATGATGGACCTGCCCCAGGATCAACATATCGAGTGTGCCTCCTCACCTGCCCCTCTTCAACCCACTCATCCTCTAAGCCTTGAGTTGTGTCTGCCTCTCGGCCCCACATCTGCATATCCAAAACAAAAAAGATGCATCATTACTCAGGATATACAAGAATATCAAATCAAAGCATATGAAAAGATGAGAAAGTTTAAAATGCTCACCTCTATCACCCCACGCCTCACCCAGTGGCGAGCACATATCAAGGTGTTGTAGGAAATCAATCCCATGATACGGGAATTCATAGAAAATCTGTGGAGTATGCCACTAGAATTGCTCAAGCAAGGTTGTAAAATATTGCACATGACAACAACTATGCCCACCTCACCAACTTGGGCTCACGCACCCCAGGCGGGTCCAAAATCACATGTGGGTGTAGCAGGACCACCCACTCAAAATTTAAAGCACATAAGATGGATCCAAAGGTGAAATCACCACCACACACCTATCTAATTGGGATACCATGTCTAATTGGGATACCATGTCTAACTGGGATACCATACACTCATGCATCACACGAGCCTAGGAAAACATATGCCCCCCCATAGCCTGCTCAACAATCACCATATGAGCACCTGAGATACGTTGGGTCCTCAAGGAACCATAAACTCGTACCACCATAGCATAGAACACTTGCATCTCCAACAAGCCAATAATGGCTATACTCAGTGAACTTACACTCGTCATCGTTGTCCTCAAAAATTAGTGTTTGGATAGATCCCCCACAGTCACCCCTACAGGGATCTTGGAATGTGCTACCAACTCCGCTCCCCGAAAAGGGAGTCCCATCAAAAAATATATATCAATCATTATGGAGATAAGGATCTCCCACCCCCAAACCATAAAAACCTGTCGATCAGGCTGCCACATCCGTACAATGAAGTCCATAAGTTCCTTATGTGACCAAATCAACGCACAATAAAAAAATGTCAACAACCTAGCTTGGGATAGATGTCATCGAATGCAGGCATCATCCCCCACCCTCCTCCATAGAGACTCCCAATATCTCTCATGCCACTGCACCAACATCATATCACATTGATGAGAAGCCTACATCCAATCCAACAGGTCTGTATTAGTTTCATCATTTAGAACAGCTTCCCAACTAAATAAAACCATGTTTTCTCGTGCAACTATTTCCTGAACAGTCACGCACTCATGCGCAGGTTTTTTCGTAACAGCCATGCACCTATGTTTGACTGTTTGGATTATAGAAATGCACATATGTGTGGTTGTTCACTTAATAATTGTGTGTCAACCACGCAATTAAAACCCAGACAATCTTGCACATATGCATGACGTTTCGAATAACATACATGCATATGTGCGCGGTTATCCATCCAACAGTCGTGCACATCAGTGTGGTCATTATTTCAATTGTCGCACCCAATCCCCGACCTGGATCGTGTGACTGAAACTCAGATCGCCACCCACATGTGTGCACAAGCAGTCGATACAACTACACACTATGTGCAACTATATTAATTACATTTGTGCACATATGTGAGGATATCCCAATATCTCCCATGTGGTCCTACCTCCTAAACCCTAAAAATGATTGTACAACCCCC
>ML801857.1:85477-103577 GCA_009831015.1 Picea engelmannii
CGTCTTCTCTCACACAGATCACCAATGTCCAATATATAATATCAAAAATATCCACAGCCACAAGTACAAATGAGGTGGTTATGTTGGCCCCATGCCCTTGTATACACCCTTTTGCAAAAATTCCTCATGCCCATTCTGGAGAATTTGAGCTATGTTTCTCACATCATTCTCACCTATGGGATCTAGACTCCCTCACCTTCACGAGGGTACTCTCAGATACTCATTTCATTCTTGAGCCTTGGGGACCCCTTTTGGCACCCCAGGTGTAGGTACGCATCACTTGCCCAGATTTCATTATCAAGAAATTGTTATATATTTTTTATTTTCAGATATGTTTCACGTCAGGTATTTGGTTTGAATGTGTAGTTCCTCATCAGTGGCCCCCTTCACGTCGTCAATTATGGACTCCCTTGGCTTCTCCAAGTATATATTCCAAATTGTCATAAAATTCAACCCTCTACTCACAGTTTCATTCTCCAATCATACCCCCTGAAATTTATCCTCAAGATCCCCACACTCGGCTCTGTGGTACCATCACCTCCATTGCATTCAGGTACCATCATTCAATATAACTCTCACCTCCATGATTTGTCCCACATTTATTTACCCCTTGACATTTTGACACACATGTTGTTCTATCCATTAGGATCGAGAGTCCTGGTAGTGTTACACCCTAGAGAAAGAACCTCATACTTCTTCTTCATCATCATGCTAACCACACCATTATGGACTCCCACATTATGATTTTGGTTACATTAAATTCACCTCCATTATCATTAACCCTCCATATCATCCAATATCAATTGCCCATCCATAATTTCATCCTCCATTCATGTTCCTAGTACAAAAACTAACCAATGAGTCCCCCACCCTCCACCAGTCTCTACTTGTGCCCTATGTTTTCCAAGCCATACTTCAATGGGGCACCCGTTTCTGTACATGTACTTTCAACCCCATTATTTATTCATTAGTAATTGTATAAAGAATCCTTTAATTTCAGCAAGTACAATAGACTTTGGTCATCACAGTCGACGACGTATTTCCTTGGCACACAACAACCCATATCGCCCTTAGTTTGGGCATTTTTAATTTCCTCATGACCTCTAAAATTTATTTGTACCCTAGCTGAAATTATGACCATTATAGACACCCATGCCCCACATCACTATATTTTGACCTATGTTACATCTCCTTGCAATTTCCCCCACTTAGCACAATTTTTCCCCATATTTGGTCATCCCCCTGACACCAGGTCATGTTTTATGGTTGTTTCCACCCATCATCACCCCCCAACCAAGGGAATTTATCGAATTCCTTATATTCTAGATATCATTCATGATTATCATCCCATTCACCTTCACCAATATAGTTTCTGACACCATTTTGATCAGTCGAATATCAAGAATCCCTTTTCTTGTTGTCGTCGAATCACCTTTCGTGTCGACATCAACAAATTCTCGGGAAGGTGGAAGTATCTTGGCTCTCATTCCATTGACAATGAGTAGCCTCGGACAACAAAAAGAGAGTCATCATTTCTCTCTGATGTCGTTGATCCCCATGACATTCGAATCCATCACAGTTTCATGTAATAGTGGATCTTACATTGCGACCGATGCAGTTTTCAGTAGCAGCCAAATACCGTTGAATTGGTTAGGCCATCAATCCCTCTAAGTCATTCACCACTTGATTCAAAGCCAATTCCATCATTGGAATCATCATATGTTGCTTTTAATGGCCGTGAGGGCTCTGTAGATCCCTAATTTGCCAATAGTTTCAATTATTGCTCTCCCTTTTATTGTTTCATGACACGAGCATGGGGTATGCCCACCTTGCTTGTACAAAAAAAAAAATTGCACAATATCGGATACCGATATTTTTGTCCCCTCTCCCTCCCATAGATTTCTCTCACCATCCCTCACTACAAATTTCTCTCACACTTTTACACAATGACATCATCACCAAAAGAAATGATGATGTATTTCATCTACACGTATGCTCCTAACCTCACACATCATGGGGCATTTGTTACTACCGAAAAACTGCTCACCACAAACACACACAATGGATTAAGAAACAGTCAGCACAAGAACAACATACTACCAATAATTATGGAAGGATTACCCTCAGTTTGGAAATATAAGAACAAAACTATGCAAAAGTGGTTCTAAAATGTTGCATGTATTCAAAACTTTCAACGCGCTCACATCCACACGGTCTAACATGGCGTACAATGTGCAAAATGTGCGGACTGCATGACTGACAAACATAAAAACCCACGTGGATGTGGAAACGACGCATTGATGATTTTGGTTGGGCCTCAACCACTTTTCAGATGGAGTGGATCTCCCCGATACCCAAAATCACCCCCAAATTTCACCTTGGGATCACTGAAAAGGATGGGAGGTAACTCCAAGGGCCTCCCATTCACATTTGAAACTACTTGAGAAAAATTTTGTCATCCTCCCACAAATAAAGGGCCATTGTATGCAAAAAAGAAGAAACAATTTGATTATTGTTATGTTGTTCAATTTGTCTTTGAGAAGCCATCTTTCTCCTAGAACTGTTTGAGCATTCATAGCAAGGGTTGTGCCTCTCTTCTCTTGATAAGTTCAACCATCAATTCTTCACCATTGTATTTTCATTTTTAGCCATTGTTAGAAGAGAGAAAACTTTGTATTTGGGGACTCAAGAGCCTTCCCAAGGAGGAAGAGGGGACTCATAAGTTCCCATTTATATCCAAGGTGTTATCAATTCAAAGATTAGTCTCATTTGGTAGCTATTCATTGTGTCTCTTTCTTGCATCTATTTTATTTATTACATGCTTAGTTTATTTTTGTTTCCTTTTTATTTACTTCTTGTTTTGTATTCAGTTGAGCCACTAATCAACTAACAAACTGTTGTGCTTTCTTGATAGCCTAAGTAGATAGTTAAGGGACCCCTTTTTTCTCACCCAAGTGACAAAAAGAACCCAACAGATTGCTCTTATGCAAATTGAGTTATTATTGCAAATTTGATTATTCTTTTGTATCTTCTACCTTGAGATTGTCATTTCCTTATGCATGTGATAACATGATTTAGACTAATCTGGTTATGTCTTTGCATACATATGTTATCTAACCTTGCTTCTTCATAACAACTATCTAAGTGAAGTTGTTTGTAGGGATTAGTTTCCTTTTCAACAACTCATTTGGTTATTATAGATTTCTCCTAGCTAGGATAGGATAAATTATATTTATTTATGCAATTAGTTAGATCACATTTTCATCTCCATCTTCATTCACCAACCATCTAGTCACCCTTCATAACCAGTAATGGAAGTCGATCTAGAATTTGGATGGGTCTCCTAAAAAAAACGATGCATACTTTAATTGGAACCATGAACCAAGGATTACCCCTTACTGTTGAAGGTAAATTTCGTCCCATCAAAAAAATTGGAACTAGAAGGACGACCTGATTTTGCATGGCTATCATAAAACAACTGCATACACTCGACCAATCCTCTGAAAATATTCATGTTCAACAATGTTTTCCTCATATCCATTCTGAAAAGGACATTACCTTTGAAGATACAATCCTTGCATTTGAAAGTGTGATTGGCAGCCCTGAAAATCAACCAGAATCTTGGTATCCCATTCCTAACGAGGAGTTTGTTGAAACTTGTCACTTTACACACTCATATGATAAGTTACTTGGTTAGATAATCACATATTCAACACTCCTGAGGAGGAGAGGAACCTATGTAAGACGATATGAGAATCAGAACAACGTTATGGTTGACTCTGTAGAATATTTAATTGAAACTGCTCTCTAGGCCATACCCGTACCCTTAAACCAGATTCCTCCCACACTTCTTGGTCCTACTCCTAGTTTGAAAAATAATTTTTACGATGAACATTCAAGACTTGATTCCAACGACCGTATGGGTGAAAATAAAAATAGAAAACAATTTCCCCCACCATGGATGTCCCAAGGTGCTTTGAACTTAGTTGAACCTTTGCATGATTTTCCCAAACATCTCGAGAGAATTCTCTTGAAATTCGACCCAACCAAATCTAGCTCACCTAAATTGAAATTCAACCCAACCAAATATAATAAATTTCTTTCTAGCCACTCATCTACTTGGGTTCCATTATGAAGACATGGTTTGTAGACTCTTTCCCTACACCTTTGAGAATAAGGCTTCGATGTGGTATTTCAACCTACTGACTGATTCTATTACCTGCCGGAATGATTTCAAAAAATAATTTATTGGAAAATTTGGGGAAGAGAAAGCCCATGCAACTTTATTCAAGGAATTAGTGGCCCTAGAGATGGAAAATAAAGAAAAGTTAAAGGACTTCAACCAATGATTCACTATAGTTCTAAAAACAATCATTATCGAAATTCCTCCTTTGGAACCCTTGGTTGTTGAATATTATACATCAGTGTTACTTCCCTCTACATGCATGTTCTCCAAATGCGTTGGCAAGGTTTCCTTGGCCCATAATTTTGAGGAAGCTAAAGTTGTTGAGAAATAATTGATTTCTTTAGACAGCCGCCGCATCTGAAAAAACCAAATATGTTGGGAAGAAGCACTTACTATTGACTAAACCTCCTGAGAAGGAACTAAAATACCTAGACAATGTGGTTACGTTGGTTAATAAGCTTTCAAACGAAGTAGTATACCTTAAGAAGAACATTAGGGAAGGGTATTCAAATCCTAAACCTTTCTATCCATTCTTTAAGCGGAACGAAAACTCACTGAAACCTACAGAAGTCTCGTATCTCACTCTAAATATGGATGACTTTAGAATGGACAATTTATATTTGTATCATCATCAGAATCATTCTGAGAAAAAATATCCTCAATGGGTCAAATCAATGACCTTGGTCACTAACCAGTTATTAGATCACCAAGAAACCAACGATGACCAGACCAAGGAAGCTAAAAATGAATAAATCGTTGAGGAAACCACTCAAGAATCTTCCATTTTCCTATGGGATTGGTGTATAGATTCACACGAGGAAAAAATTGAAGAGGTTTCATTAGGGGAAACACAAATTATAAAAGTTGCCTCTCGAAATTACAACCTATGTACCAAAGGTGTTGTTCCCAACACTCCTATCCCATCGAAAATTGCCACTCCTATCAGAATAATAACTCCTCCTACTCCTACTCAAATGAAAAAAACACATGCACTAGATAACAATAACAAACCAAGTACTTCAACCCCAACAACAACCAGTAATAAAACTAACACTCCATCAGCAAGCAATAATCCTAGCTCCTCACAAGCAAGCAAAATAACAAGTAAACCTAAAACTCACACTTTGGATTATAATGTTATTAAAGATATGAAGAAAACCAAAGCTAATATATCTTTGTATGATATATGCAAACTTCCCCAAAAATGTGATCCTATCCTTGATACATTTAATTCCAATGACCCTTAAAAAAGGATTGTTGTTGCAGCAAATTACACTTCAAAAAGTACTGGAACAAAGGCGGAAAGCAAAGATGAAATTAAATCTCCTATAAATGAAGCCAGTATAGGCTCGCATTCAAGGTCCCAGATCCCACCCTTCTTTCTTACATATGAAATCTTTAACTTCAATGTACATAACTACTTAGCAGACTCTGGTGCTTCCTCCAATATCATGCCATACTCGGTTTTCCAAAGAATCAATGTTGTCCCGCAAATGAGTACCACTAGAATCATACAATTAGATAGATAAGATGTTAAAGTAAGAGGTGAAATTAGAGACATTATGATTAGGCTAGCATATGATCCTAGAGTACATCAAGTAATTGATATCAGTGTTGTTGACATTCCAAAAAGTTATGGTTTACTGTTGAGTAGGGACTAATCTACAAAGCTTCAAGGTTATTTCTCCACAAACTGGTCTCATTTGTGGCTCCCATACAAAGGTAATCCAAATCAGATTTGAGTAAACAACAACACTCATACGAAGCATATGGTAACATAACTTGAAGGTAAGAATGAGCCCATCATCTTTGCCCATATTGTTTTGGGAAATTATTTTTAGAGATTGACCATGGTTGTTATGAAGCACATCCATCTTCAATCCAAACAGACACACAATCTGAACTCCTTCACTGCACTCATATTGATGCTAATGATTGTACTATAGTGAAAAAACATGATTTTTGCATAACTAACTCGACTTTAAACACTAGCATGTGGACTTTGTTATTTGATGGCTCTAGATATCAAGAGGGAGTTAGGGCAGGATGCATCCTTTTGATCCAGAACAACATAAGACTCTTATATCATTTTGTTTAGAGTTCAAATCCACTAATAACACCGTTGAATATGAAGTCTTGGTTCAAGGCTTGAATATTTCCATCGACCTTAAGGTAAAATTCCTTCTAGTGTTTGATGATTCAAATATAATTGTTCGATAGGTAAGAAACACTATTCATTGTCTATCTCCCCACTTAAAAGGTTATCGATAAGAAATCTGGAAATTGCACTATTCTTTTGAAGCATTTAATATTACTTCTATACCTCATTGTCAAAAAGTTGTTGTAGACACTTTAGCAAATGAAACATCTAGATCCATGCCCCTTAATAATATTTTTTATGTCGAAATCATTTTCAGGCCATTAATGTTGGACAACGTCACGACCTGAAGAGTGTTTAATAATGATACTTAGATCATAAATTTTCTCACCAACATCGACGTCTTCTAGGATTTTGTCATAGACGATGAAGTGCATGAACAAAAACTTTGAGAATGTCAGAATGAAACAAGTAAGATAAAATATAATTGTATCATAAGGAATGTAGCCTGAGAAGTTGTTTGATATACATAATAAGTTTAGAAATACTATGAATCCAAAGATGAACAACTCCACTATGATACACACTCTGGTCAATCTAGGGACCCTTGAACAACCCAAATACATCAATTTAGTTACTACTTTTTCAAAGGCAGAAAAACTTACATTCATGAAGTTGTTTAAGAAATATTTCAATGTATTTGCTTGGACATATGAGGATTTAAAGACATATGACACTCGAATTATTCAACATGTTGTTGAGGGGTCCTAAATCCCTTTAACTCAACAGCAGGAACCAAACCCACCATCGAGGCCCAATTAGACTCTGCAGCATTTAATAGTGGAATGGTTCTATAGATCTTGCGATCCGGCCAAATAATCGATGGGCTTTACATTTTCTAGTGAAAGCTTCTCCTTCAGTTCAGACTTTCTCTTTTTTTGTATTTTCTCTTATAGGAGGGATCGATACAAGATAAAATCTGGTATAAACCAACTGGGTAACAAGGTGGGAAAACTTAACTACTAGAGAAGGTTGAGCTTGGGATAACCCTTTCACTCTATCATCCAGACAATGATTCTCTACCATAGGCCTAGTACTAATACATTAACATGTTTGTGTTCCAATTATTTACTGAGATACAATTTATCATAAGAAAATATGCATGCGATAAACAGTGGCAATAAAAATAATTTCCTTAACTCTAATCATCAATCACATATTAACACAATGATTTACTTTTCATCATTAAAGACAAGAACTGTAAAAAACATTGAATCATATAACTTATTAACAGATTTAGAAGCTCTCACTCGTTACAACATCCATTCATGAGATGAAATCATAAATAATTCGTCTCCACATCCAATCATACACACTTTTGATGAAAAACACAAACTTGTCTCTGGTCCTAAACATGACTTCTCAATTAAGGCAGCTCCGAAATAGTTCTTTACAAATCCAAAAAATGAGAGTCTTAGCAACAACCATCAACCTTTTGGTAACAGGTCGATCCTCCTATTTATAACATACTATTAACTAAAAATAACTATTAAAGTGTAGCTAAGTAAAACAAAACTTGCCACGTGGCACTTTCTTCTATCAGTCTTCAAAGAGTCATCAAATGATCTCACTTGAGTGGATGACTCTTCTTGTACTCTGACTACTTGACGAAGAGATCCTTTCATGTGTTAGCATACGGGAATCTATGGTGTTCCATTGGGGCCAAAAAGATCTCTCTTATCTCTATTGCATGTGCCCGATACTTGACTATTCTGATCGGGTTCTCCATGAACCACTACACCTATCCTGGCACCATGTCTACCACCTTTTCTATTTTTGAAGCCCATGATGAGTCTTATTCGGCATGTGATTTGACTGTGTCGCGCAAATCGACAAAGTCATCGGGTGTGTCGAATTCTGGAAGGCCGATGTCTCTCATTGCCCGGTTGATCTTGGTCCAGCTCTTCTCACACTCGGCCCATTTTTCTTGGATTTCCCGATGAGGTTCCTAAGCCATTTTTACCCAATATTCGATCGATTTCCTTATGCGGTCAATGTTTCTTTCCCTTAGCACCCAGATGTCATGCTCTTCGACCTCTCGGCCCTGTTGCATCGTGCTGATATAGTCGATCATTTCCACGTCTTAGTGTGATTTCTCATACCACCTCTCCATATCTTTTCATGTCTCCATTTCCAAGAGGGTGTCTTCTTGAAGCTCAGCTATCCTTGCAGTGAATAGGTGTCGTTCATCTGTAAATTTGTTGTAGGCCTCCTAGAATTCACTTCTCAGGAACACCGCGTCCTGTGTGGTGTCCTGGTAATATTTCACCAAATGGCGTAGATGTTCCAATTCCTTAAAAGTAGCGGCCAACTCCTCTTCATCCCTTTTTTCTCTATCCAGGGTGGTGTTGTAACAGATATCAAAATCGATTGTGTTGCCAAAGGTTCAAGAACGATCAAACCAATGAAATTGGAGGCATTTAGGGATGGCTATATGAGAAATGTCAGAGGGTGAATATATATTAACCAGAGAAGTACCAGAGTCTTCTGCATTTTACCATTATGGTCTAGCCATGGAGTTTCTTGGCTGCAAAGATAATTTCTGAGTCTCCCACTAGAGTTGGAACAAAATGGCATGCTTCAAATCTTGGACTTGGGACATAATTATCTACGCCAATGGTCAGATATACAGGTTCTTGGCAGTCTGCATGAATTGAGAAACCTAAATTTACATAGGAATCCTATATGTGAAGAAAAACAATATCAAGAGAAGGTCCAAGAATTACTTCCAAAGACGCAGATTCTCAATGCACATCCAATTGTGGATATCCAAAAGCATCAGAACACAAACATGATGTCATCAAAAAGAAACAATCCAATCAGAGAAGGTCAAGAAGATGCCATTGAGGATGCCAATGACACAAACAAGAGGGTAATACCTCGTCAGAGTAAGGGAATTGAGGATAATCCCAAAATAAATAGTAATAAAAGCAAGGATAAAGTTAAAAAGGAACAGAAAATTGAAAGTAATGAAGACAAACCTTTCATTGATTTCATTGCCTCACCACAAAAGACAGTAGAACCAAAGATTGATGCAGTTATTAAAGAAAGGAAAAGGAATCTTGAAGAATCTAGTGATATACACACCTTCGAAGCAAAAGTGGAAAGTGGAGTAGTGTCTATTTTGGGTGGAGACAAGAAAGGGAACGCGCCTAAAGGAAAAACTCGTAAGGTTGGACATGTTTTTCTGCAGAGCCTCACAGAAATTGAGATTGGAACAGGTGGACCATCTACTTGGGACACCAATCCTGTAGAAAACAAGCCTCAGGTTCCTAAAGCAAGCGACATTGCCCCATCGCAGAATGTATATCCATTTAGCAGTTCTTCCTATTCTCGGTGGAGGTTAAAGGGATCCCATACAAACACATGATATTTTTCCTTTGTTTTTCCATTTCAATTCTTTTAGTGAATCCGGAAATTAGAAAGTCTGGAGTGGATTACCATTTAACATTTATTTTTATTTTTAAAGGAATCGACGGATTACTATGTTGAATGAAAATTTTCAGAGCACGACTTGCCATGCAGAAAAGTCCTCAGCAGAGTTTGCATTGCAATACGAGTTTGCATGAACAAGTGATGGGAAACGTTAATCCAGAACAAACACCACCAATGCCATTTCAACAGACCCCGGTTTCACGAGCATCAGGACCGATCGACTCGGTCATAATGCAACCCACATGAAGCTGCAACAAGCATCGTGCATCTCTAATGCTGCTTGAACTTGACAAGTACATCTATATTCAGGATTTTTATGCAACCTAAGTCTTTCGGGTAATGGTTTGAGTTGCTACCAATCAGTTCTTTCCATGCACTTGTAAAAAATAAAGATTCTGGTGTGGGATGGCGAATCGTCGGCAATAACAAAGAAAGGATTGTCTCAGTTCATATGATGAAAACTGGTTACTGTGCATGTTGCACATAGACATGGGATCTCTCCGCGCCAGTAGGGTATCCGGAAAGGTTTTTCATAGGGTAAATCATGCAGGATCCGCCGTTTGGCAGTGCAAAAGATTCCTCCTAGGGGCACCGACAGTAATGATAGCCTGAAAATGAAAATGGTAGTGCATCCGTTGGCTACAGTCTGAGGCACAACAAAGTTTCCAAGTGAGGTTTGAGTAACCGAACAGGTCAGAAACAGTATTCGCAGCAACTTGATTCTATTTGAAACCGCCGACGTGGAATCGTGAAGCTGAGTGCCTAACGATATGGCACAGTCGACTGCATTAGTTAATGTATCAATAATAATTTCACTGGACCGACCGTTGCCCAATTTCGCCCATCCAATTACGTACATGCCACACCGTATTATTATCATACAGTGGTGATTATGAAGCCTGTCGCACCGATAAAAATAGGAGCTTTTCAGGTGGGCGTTACCATTCTATGGTAATTGGGCCGTTACCATTTGTGTCGGAATGAGGGCATTACCCTTTACCGGGTGATCGTCAGTAATTTGTGCAGGTCGTGGAGGTAGTGGTGAATAGGTTCTGACCGAGGAGTTTAGCCCTAGTGCAAGACCTCACACGGGATGCAGGCGTGTTCTCTTGGAGGAATGGATCTCCCTACCAACATCGTCCCCGCCAGCACAAGCATTGAATTTAAGTTGACTCGTTGGAAGCATTTTGAATGGAGGAGGGAGTGCACCTGCACCACAGGCATCTGGTAGTTTGTGGGTCGATATGGTTGATAGCTTCCAGGATGCAGCTCTGAGTACTCGCCTCGGCATTCCTATGATTTTTGGAACAGATGCCATTCACGGTCACAACAATGTGTATGGTGCAACAATTTTCCCGCACGATATGGGCCTTGGGGTAACCAGAGATCTTGATTTGGTTAAGGGAATAGGAGCTCCCACTGCCGTTGAGGTCAAGGCTACTGGTATACCATACGCGTTTTCGCCTTGATTAGCAGTATGTCACGAACCGAGTCCGGGGAAAATGTGTCGGGATCAACGTCTCAAATACAAACAATTTAGTGCGCACCTCATGTGCCGGACCCATGACAGAGAAAGGAAAACGAAATAGAACAGTGTCCCCTTGATGATATCCTCCAGTCGCAGCTAACTCTTTTCGACAGACCCCTAAAGCTAAATAACAGATATACGATTCCACATTTTTATAAAAATGAACAATTATACAGATATATTTTATCTTCTGGATTTAGAACGACGACCTGTCCCACAGCATTGAAGCTGGAGCCAATGTTGTCATGGAGCCATGGTCGGTCATTCGCAATTTCACCTTTCTTTTGTAAGAGAGAAGAATTCAGTGTGATTTCTCTTTTGACCCGTTTATAAGGAAGAACGTGTTCAAGATGCAGTCTGGCTTTATGATCACCGTTCTTCTTGTTGTTACAGAACCAATTACATCCGTGGTCCATCCATTTGCAGAACATTCGATGTATGCTATCATGTTCTCCATAGCTCCCCTCGCTGCAGTTATCACCAACACTGCTTCCATTGGCCTTGTGCTTGGATATATGACATGGTTTGATTTCATGGGGCCCTGAAATTTCGAGTTTATTTCCTCGTGGGCATTTAAGATCTTTCCTCCTCTGAAATACATCATGTACATGCCCTCATTTCACCCTTTGCATCATTCTCAAGTGCACACCAACTTCTGTCTTTTCATGCTTCTCTATGACTATCTGCATGGAACAGTGGGCAAATCTTCTAATACTCTCTATGAATCTGTATGAGAAGGACGCAAGGAGGAGAAATCCATTACAGCTGTAGGGATCATTCTGTCCATTTGTCAAAGCCATTGGTAGCAGTTCGAGTAGCCTACAGAGCATACGACAGAACACTTGACAGTCGAAATTTTCAGAGAAGGCGAACCGTTTCAGATTCCTGGAACACCTAGAGTCTCATTTTTTCTGTTTAAAAGACTGATGTATGTAACAAGAAAAGGGGGGCGGGGGCGGGGGGGGGGGGCGCATGAGCGCAAGACTAGGAGAAAAACCTTTGTCAAGAGAGTTTCATTGTAATGACTGAGTTTCTTGTAAACCATATTGGAGTAATAAAGACGATTTTTGCTTGAGACTGTGAGATTCATCACAGTTGATTTCTTTCAGCATGTTTTCCTTTTCTTTCTGCTGTGTTAAATCTGTTTGGATTGCATTTATGTGTTCCTTACTCGCAGTTGATATTCTCTTTACCATATCTTTATGTCTTCCTTGATCCATCATGATTGCATTACATTTTGTTTTCTTCTAACCGATGCGTTTCGTTATACTTTAGTACGACCACTACTTTAACGAAAGGATTTGGGTTTTCTGCAATTATTTATTGTCTTTCCTCTGCACTAGCTATCAGCTGTGTAAGACCAATCTGCATTTTCAGAACTCTGCCTATATCTTTTGCTACTCCGTCCTTTCATTTTTCTTTCCACTACCGCATCACGATTTATCAAAGCGTTGAGAGATAGACTTACTTTGCCTCACTTTCCGCAAGTTATTTGATCTCTGCTATTATCTCTTTTCTTCGGTTTTCATTTGACTCCATGCCCAATGGACCATTTCCCTAGTTTAACACCCAAACTCCAAAAATCCAAGACCATCATTTACACATAAATCTGCCCACCTTTTCACGTTACTTAAATCCCTATTGTGACATTGTTCAAGAGATCCCTCTCGGGTTGGAAGGGGCAGCTCCCAATCCAAAGTGGTTCGAGGTTGCCTCGAGATTGATTTGCTGCAGCCCATTTCAGTTTCGAGTGTCAACATTTTGGCGTCGTTGTCGGGGACGGAGGACGAAGTTATCTTCCCTGGGATACGACAAAGTTCAGATCTATCTCTTGATGGTGAAAAAGGGATGGGCATTTAATTGGCTGTGATCATTCACCTGGCGACTCCTTGGTTCGTAGACTCTACATGATTTTGTTGGCGACTCCAGTGGTCTCAAATGTCGAATTCGTTCGCTGCTTGAATTGCTGCAAGGTTTGCTCCTCTGGACTTTGCAAATGTTTATGGCTTTCCAAACATGGTTCCAGACATTAAAATTTGGGGGGATATCCTTCCTAAATTTGGAGAAGATGAGGACGACAATCCTAGTCAACATTTGTTTGAATTCCACAAGATCATGGAAGAATTAAATGTACATCATGAAGATGTCCTCATGAAATTGTTTATGTTTTCATTGGAGAAAGATGCTAGACTCTGGTATAAATCTTTACCCCACTCCAGTATTCCTTCATTGAAATGTTTTCACACACTTTTTCATCAACATTGTAAGAGGATATATTCTGCTGAAATCCTTTTTGAAGATTGTTGTGATACAAGTCCTCTTGAGGAGGAGGAAGAAAAAATAGAATTTTCTCAAGTTGATGAAGATGAACAGTATGAAGAAGAGATTCGGCATCACGGTCAACCTTCAAAAGAGATAGAAAGGGATGATTGTTGTTTCATTCAGGAAATACAGAGACCACCGTCTCCTTTAACTAAGGAAGAGAAGGGTTTGCTCCTGCACAACTATGTTGCAGCCCCTACTCACACGCATTTACTGCTTTCACATAGTCTTGGAGATGAGTGTCAAACTCCTTCCATTTCCGAAGAGGTAAACCTATTTTTAAATGGTGACAGTCATGTGTTTCGTGGAACTTTACAGGAAGATCAGATTTTAGAGTCTGTTTTGTTTCATGAAAAAGATATGGTTGCCATGTTTAATGATCCTGAGCACCATGAATAAGAACATAGAGTAGTCATGGATGTTTTAAAACCTCGGTATGATATGTTTTTCCAAGACCCTTTTGCTGAGCTTTTAGATTCATTTAATGGAGGAGTATGCTATGTCATGATCATTTGGTCACAAGAATTGATGAAAGGTTTGCAAATCCATGATCACCAACAGGTCGGATGGGGATTGTCAATTTCTTTTTTCATCCTGCTCGAAGAAAGTGTAAAAAAATTTCAAATGAGAAGACAATTATTGGATTGGCTTCACTGGCATTTTCGTATCATTTGATTCTGGAAATCTTCCAGTAGTTAGAGTAGGTGATGTATATAAATAAGCTTGACTTCAAGCATTAGATTACATTTTTAGTTCAGGTCTGAATCCAGTATGGTTTTGACATAAAGCATTACGACTCCATAGCCCAATGGATGAATAAGCAATTTTTCATTCCACTGAGATGCAAGTAAAGTGACAGAGTTCCAGATTCGATGATTCCAAGAAGCCAAATGGATGGAGGCACCTGGTCTACTGTTCTTGGCACTTTACGAGAAAGTGTCATCCCTAGTTGGAGCCGATGTTGTAACAGATATCAAAATCGATTGTGTTGCCCACGGTTCAAGAACGATCAAACCAACGAAATTGGAGGCGTTTAGGGATGGCTATATGAGCAATGTCAGAGGGTGAATATATATTAACCGGAGAAGTACCAGAGTCTTCTTCATTTTACCATTATGATCTAGCCATGGAGTTTCTTGGCTGCAAAGATAATTTCTGAGTCTCCCACTAGAGTTGGAACAAAATGGCATGCTTCAAATATTGGACTTGGGACATAATTATCTACGCCAATGGTCAGATATACAGGCTCTTGGTAGTCTGCACGAATTGAGAAACCTAAATTTACATAGGAATCCTATATGTGAAGAAAAACAATATCAAGAGAAGGTCCAAGAATTACTTCCAAAGACGCAGATTGTCGATGCACATCCAATTGTGGATATCCAAAAGCATCAGAACACAAACATGATGTCATCGGAAAGAAACAATCCAATCAGAGAAGGTCAAGAAGATGACATTGAGGATGCCAATGACACAAACAAGAGGGTAATACCTCGTCAGAGTAAGGGAATTGAGGATAATCCCAAAATAAATAGTAATAAAAGCAAGGATAAAGTTAAAAAGGAACAGAAAATTGAAAGTAATGAAGACAAACCTTTCATTGATTTCATTGCCTCACCACAAAAGACAGTAGAACCAAAGATTGATGCAGCTATTAAAGAAAGGAAAATGAATCTTGAAGAATCTAGTGATATACACACCTTCGAAGCAAAAGTGGAAAGTGGATTAGTGTCTATTTTGGGTGGAGACAAGAAAGGGAACGCGCCTAAAGGAAAAACTCGTAAGGTTGGACATGTTTTTCCGCAGAGCCTCACAGAAATTGAGATTGGAACAGGTGGACCATCTACTTGGGACACCAATCCTATAGAAAACAAGCCTCAGGTTCATGAAGAAAGCGACAGTGCCCCATCGCAGAATGTATATCCATTTAGCAGTTCCTCCTATTCTCGGTGGAGGTTAAAGGGATCCCATACAAACACATGATATTTTTCCTTTGTTTTTCCATTTCAATTCTTTTAGTGAATCTGGAAATTAGAAAGTCTGGAGTGGATTACCATTTAACATTTATTTTTATTTTTAAAGGAATCGACGGATTACTATGTTGAATGAACATTTTCAGAGCACGAATTGCCATGCAGAAAAGTCCTCAACAGAGTTTGCATTGCAATACAAGTCTGCATGAACAAGTGATGGGAAACGTTAATCCAAAACAAACACCACCAATTCCATTTCAACAGACCCCGGTTTCACGAGCATCAGGACCGATCGACTCAGTCATAATGCAACCCACATGAAGCTGCAGCAAGCATCGTGCAGCTCTAATGCTGCTTGAACTTGACAAGTACATCTATATTCAGGATTTTTATGCAACCTAAGTCTTTCAGGTAATGGTTTGAGTTGCTACCAATCAGTTCTTTCCATGCACTTGTAAAAAATAAAGATTGTGTTGTGGGATGGCGAATCCTTGGCAATAACAAAGAAAGAATTGTCTCAGTTCATATGATGAAAACTGGTTACTGTGCATGTTGCACATAGACATGGGATCTCTCCGCGCCAGTAGGGTATCCGGAAAGGTTTTTCATAGGGGAAATCCTGCAGGATCCGTCGTTTGGCAGCGCAAAAGATTCCTCCTGGGGGCATCGACAGTAATGATAGCCTGAAAATGAAAATGGTAGTGCGTCTGTTGGCTATAGTCTGAGGCACGACAAAGTTTCCAAGTGAGGTTTGAGTAATCGAATGGGTCAGAAACAGTATTCGCAGCAACTTGATTCTATTTGAAACCGTCGATGTGGAAAAGTGAAGCTGAGTGCCTAACGATATGGCACGGTCGACTGCATTAGTTAACGTATCAATAATAATTTCACTGGACCGTTGCCCATTTTTGCCCATCCAATTACGTACATGCTGCACCGTATTCTTATCATACAGTGGTGATTATGAAGCCTGCCGCACCGATAAAAATAGGAGATTTTCAGGTGGGCATTACCATTCTATGGTAATTGGGTCGTTACCCTTTACCGGGTGATCGTCAGTAATTTGTGCAGGACGTGGAGGTAGCAATGAATAGGGTCTAACCGAGGATTTTAGCCCTAGTGCAAGACCTCACCCAGGACGCAGGCGTGTTCTCCTAGAGGAATGGATCTCCCTACCAACATCGTCCCCGCCAGCACAAGCATCGAATTTAAGTTGACTCGTTGGAATCATTTTGAATGACGGAGGGAGTGCACCTGCACCACAGGCATCTGCCAGTTTGTGGGCCGATATGGTTGATAGCTTCCAGGATGCAGCTTCGAGCACTCGCCTCGGCATTCCTATGATTTTTGGAACAGATGTCGTTCACGGTCACAACAATGTGTACGGTGCAACAATTTTCCCGCACGATATGGGCCTTGGGGCAACCAGAGATCTTGATTTGGTTAAGGGAATAGGAATTGCCACTGTCGTTGAGGTCAAGGCTACTGGTATACCATACACGTTTTCGCCTTGATTAGCAGTATGTCGCGAACCAAGTCCGGGGAAAATGTGTCAGGATCAGGGTCTCGAATACAAACAATTTAGTGCGCACCTCACGTGCTGGACACATGACAGAGAAAGGAAAATGAAATAGAAAAGAGTCTTGTTGACGATAACCTCTAGTCGCAGCTAACTCTTTTCGACAGACCCCTAAAACTAAATAACAGATATACGATTCCACATATTTATAAAAATGAACGGTTATACAGATATATTTTATCTTTTGGATTTAGAACGATGACCTGTCCCACAGCATTGAAGCTGGAGCCACTGTCGTCATGGAGCCATGGTCGGTCAGTCGCAATTTTACCTTTCTTTTGTAAGAGAGAAGAATTCAGTGTGATTTCTCTTTTGACCCGTTTATAAGGAAGAACGTGTTCAAGATGCAGTCTGTCTTTATGATCACCATTCTTCTTGCTGTTACAAAACCAATTACATTCGTGGTCCATCCATTTTCAGAACATTTGATGTATGCTATCATGTTCTCCATAGCTCCCCTCGCTACAGTTATCACCAACACTGCTTCCATTGGCCTTGTGCTTGGATATATGACATGGTTCGATTTCATGGGGCCCTGCAATTTTGAGTTTATTTCCTCGTGGGCATTTAAGATCTTTCCTCCTCTGAAATACATCATGTACACGCCCTCATTTGACCCTTTGCATCATTCTCAAGTGCACACCAACTTCTGTCTTTTCATGCTTCTCTATGACTATCTGCATGGAACAGTGGGCAAATCTTCTGATACTCTCTATGAATTTGTATGAGAAGGACGCAAGGAGGAGAAATCTGTTACAGCTGCAGGGATCATTCTGTCCATTTTTCAAAGCCATTGGTAGTGGTTCGAGTAGCCTGCAGAGCATATGACAGAACACTTGACAGTCAAAATTTTCAGAGAAGGCGAACCGTTTCAGATTCCTGGAACGCCTAGAGTCTCATTTTTTTCTGTTTAAAAGAC
>ML801857.1:119557-162722 GCA_009831015.1 Picea engelmannii
ATGTAATGGAAATATTGTTTTAGGGCTTGACCATTCACTAGGAGGGAATTAGGTTCCCCCCTCAGATTTTGCAGTCGATACGTGCCTACCCCAATCTTATCGACCACCTGGAAAGGTCTAAGACATAGATTTTGAAACTTAGAATGTTTTCCTTTCAGCTCATCTGCTCTGTCCCATTTTAGGACTAAGTCTCCTACTTCAAAATTCTTTTCTTTAGCCTTATGCTTATCAAACCACATTTTCACTATCTGTTGATGAGCTATGAACTTTGATTTTTATTTCTCCCTTTCTTCTTCCAGCATGAGGAGAGTATCAATTCTTTGTTGTATGATTGATGAGGGTTGTCCTCTCGAATCCTAAGCAGGTTGAAGAGATGGGAGATATATCCTGTTTGGGAGAATGGATTCTTGTCTGTATACTAGAAATTATGGGGAATTCCCTATGGCTTCCTTGGGTGTGACTCTATCGGCCCATAAATCATTATGAAGTGAAATATGCCAATTCTTCTAGTTGCCTACAACTGTTTTCTTCAATATCCTCACTAGGTTATTATTAGTTGATTATGCCACTTTGTTCCCTTGTGGATAGTAGTTTGTAGAGTATCTTATTATAATTCCTTTGTCTGGAGAAAACTCTGTTAATAAGGTGGAATAAAAGTAAGTTGCATGATCAAAAACAAGGACGGAAGGCACACCAAACCTTGTGATCAGGTGTTTTTCTATGAATTGGATCACCACCTTTTCGTTTACATGAGTCGGAGGGATGGCCTTTGCCCACTTTGTGAAATAATCTATGGAGGTTAGTATGTATCTATGTTATTTTGAAGAGCTCGGTGAAATATCTCCTATGATATATAACCCCCATTCCTCGAATGGCCTGGAAACGACCACCGGTTGGAGTGGGACAGATGCTCTCTTCTCCCTCCCCGCTCTTATTTGACAAGTCTTATAGTTTCTAGCATATGTGTGAGCGTCCCTGAATAGAGTAAGCCAATAATAGCTAGCTCTCAGTATTTTATGAGTAGTGGTGTTTCCTGAGAAATGTTCACTTGTAGGACCATCATGGAGCTCCTTCGGAACTTTGTCTGCATATTCACGTTCGAGAAATATTAAAAGTACCCCATTATAATTAACATGAAAGAGCACCGAATTTATGAGGCGATATTGTGTTGATTTTAACCTGAGGGCTCTCCTCTCCCTAGGATTTAGGTTTTCTTGGAAAGTTCCATGATGTAGGAGGTAAGTTAATTTCTCATACCAAGACTCTTTCCCTAGGGAGATGTATGAAGCTTCACCACACCATATTTCCAATTCATTCTCCCATCCGGGGTCTTCATTTACTTGGTCTTGGGATTCAACTACCAGTTTTCATAACGCTTGTCCCTTAACCAGTTTAGCAGGTTTTATATCTAGATCAAATTCTTGGACTACTTCCATCCAGTTTCCCCTTCTTTCCCCCATCTCTTGTTGAGTGAATAGGGATCGGACTGCAGGGTTAGGCACGATGACTTTGGTATGGTTCTTAAGGATGCAAGACCTGGAGTGTTTCACTTCTTTGTATACAGCATAAGCCTACTTTTCTATAGCAGGGTAATTTAGTTCAACCCCTTGGAGATTAGTATTCATGAATGATATCGAGGCCTCGTTGTTGTCATCATCCTTCTGAGTCAATACTGCAGCTAGTGATTGGTCAGAGGAAAAAGTGTAGAGAAAGAAATCTTTGCTAAAATCAAGACTTCGTAAAACTCGAGCCTGATATATTGTAGTCTTAATATAGATGAAAGCCCTCTTTTGTTCATCATCCCATTTAAATTCAACATCTTTACGAATCATTTTTTGTAATGGTTTGATAGTTTCAGTGAAATCGAGGGTAAATTTCCTCACAAAATTGATTTTCCCAAAGAACGATTGCATAGCCTTTTTGTTGTGAGGTAATGGTAGTTGAGATATAGCCTTAATCCATTATGGGTCTATGTGAATGTCTACTTGGGATATGATGTGGCCTAACAACTTACCTTCCTCGACACCAAAAATAGTTTTCTTAGGGTTTAAGGATATACCGTATTTCCTACACCTTTCAAAAATCTGGGTTAAATGTTGGATGTGATCTTCTCTATTCTTTGAAAAAACAGTCATGCAATCCAAATAGACTACTACACATTTGTTGATTAGTCCTCAAAAATCTACATCCATGGTCTTGAAGGTTTCCCTTGCATTGATTAACCCAAAGGGCATACATTTATAAGCAAAGGTTCCCCACTTGGTTCGGAAGGCAGTTTTCAAGCGATCTTCTTCTAAAACTAGAACCTGGTTGTAACTTGACAAACCATCCAACAAGGAGAAAATCTCGGAGCCATACACAGTCTGCAAGAGTTTCTCCATTGGTGGGACTGGGTAGTTGTCCTTTTTTGAAGCTCTATTGAGGTTTTTGAAATCTACGCATAGGCGGATATCCCCATATTTTTTCTTCACAGGAACTAAATTTGCTACCCATGCGGAGTTTCTAACTTGAAAAATTATCTTGGCATCTAGTAGTTTCTTTAACTCCTGACACATGAAAGGCTCCAGGGATGGGTGGTATTTCCGGAGCTTCTATTGTAAGGGTTTTACTTCAGGATTTAACGGGATAGTGTGTTGAATGATACAAGTATCATAAGTTTTTAGATATCGGTAGGACCATGTAAAAACATCTTGATATTGTCTGAAAATTTTGATATAGGCCTTCCTTTCCCCTTTAGATATTGTCTTGCCAAGATTTATATTTTTTGGGTTTTTCGGGGGTCCTAAATTTATAGTTTTGTGCATGGGACAAGAAATCCTTGTCTTCGCATTCCTTGATCCTTTAAATCTTTCCCTTAGCTCAAAATGGTTTTCTAAATTGGCTATTCCCTTCAGTATCATGTGAGACCTTGGTTTGTCAGTCGGTTGATTTGTCTGAGGATTGGTTTCTGCTGATTGTTCTTGGAATACTTCATCGTCAATATCCAAGTCTTTAAAATTATCCTAATTGATCAAAAAATTTATGATTTGTTCCTCTCCTTCAAAGACCTTCAAATTAGAAATATTTTTGGGCATTAACGGTTTGTAGAGTAGCTCCACAGTGAACTGGGAGGCTTCATAATCTTCTAGAGGTGATAGCCTTGAAGTAGTGGTGGCTAGGGAATCAACAAGAATGTTCTTTTTTCTGGGGATCAATGTAATGTTGAAGGCTTCAAAATTCTATATTATCCTGTGCACTTCCTGTTGGTAATTATTCAGGTGTGGAGAGTTGCAATGTATAGTATTCCTTACTTGTCTGACGATGATTTCAGAATCTTCGAAAACCTTCAATTATTTTATGCTTAAGTCTATGGATTTATTTAACCCTTGTACTAGAGCTTCATACTCGGCGGTGTTGTTTGTGCATTCGAATTCTAGTCAACAAGACAAGAATTGTTGTTTACCTTTTCGATCAACGAGGATGCACCCTGCCCATATCCCTTCTTGCAATTTAGATCCATCGAAGTATAAGGTCCAAACTGGTCGGTGAAATCTATCATCTTCCCCTTTTTTATCACTTTATTCCTCTCATGTTGTTTGTTCTATGATTTCTAACACAGGTCCTTGACAGTAGAGGATTTCCTCTGTCATCGTCGGCAGTTTTTCTTGAAAAATCATTTCAGAGTTTTGAGTAAGAGGGACATCAAATGAGAGGGGGGAGAAATTCCTGAAATCATAGTCACTGGAATAATTTCCCAATACGGGGAAATCTGTTGATGAGGGTCCATTTAGGGTTTCTAAGTCAGTGACAATATGTTTTAGATATCTTCCCTATCGATCATGATCATTGTCGTGTGCCCATTTAATGGAAGCCAAAGGTGAGCCTAGTCTGTACTAAAGTATTTATTTAACTTCTCAGACCAATCTCGACTTAATAACAATCCATAAGATTCTAGGATATCTACTACAATGATGTCAATTACTTGCTCAAATTTAGGGTGTGTCGCTATTCTGATCATCAAATATTTGATCTCTCCCATCACCTTCACTTGGGTTTTGTCTAGTTGTATAACATGCTTATCGATTTTGAGAGGAACTGCATTTAATTTTTTTCAAATAGACAATGGAATGACATTAGAGGATTCTCCCGAGTCAACCAAACAATTATGGAGTTTTTTATTGAAGACTTCAAATGTCAAGAGGAACGGTGGGACAAAGGGTTTTCCCTTCTTATCTTCAGAGCAGGCATTCACAGTTGGTTTATTGCTTGGATCTGTGGGAGTTAGATTTTCTCCTTGGTCAGTGATTGTTGTAGGATTTTCTACTGATTTCAATGCTTGTAACAGAAATTCATTTTGTTGAGGGATTCTACATATGTCCATGACCGATATGTTTGCTTTCAACTTTTTCAAGTCTTCTACTATGTTGTAGTCTAGCTTGGGTGATTCTCGTGTATGGATGTTTATAGGATTTATTTGAGGAAAAAAAGGTTATTTTGAGTGATCGGGAGCTAGTCTTCCTCCAAAAGTTTGGGTAGTAGTAAGATCGTTTGAGACAGGTTGAACCCTACTTCGTGTTTGCACATCCAATACTTCTGGGGGTGGTTCTTGAAACTCAAATAGGTCATCGGAAGGCATTGGTAGGTCAGGATCCCATATCAGCATGGTTGTTTCTTATGGTGGATCAACTTCTTCCTAATTAGAAGTATTTATAACTGGTCTTCTTGATTGTTCGGTAAGGGAAACTTCATATAGAAATCGGTTGGCCATCAAATTCATGGTTGCACCCATTGTGGGCAGTCTCTTTCAAAGTGTTTCTCTTGGTGATAAGTACAGAAATATTCGGAAGCTATGTTTCCTAGATCAATGTTTAAGTTGGTTGGGGGAGGTTCAATCGCTTTGAACGATGGATTTATTTTGAAAAAAGGTTTATAGGGCCTCTAGCCTTGGTTTCCTTCCCCTGCACTTCTTTTCATGTCTATGATCTCATTTGACAACTTCTTGACCATGCGTTGCAGGTCTTCTATGTCCCCACTTCCCTTTTCGGGACCTTGTTCTGTTTGTTTCCCTGGGGGTCTAGTCAACAGTAGTCCTCTCCTGGGAGGAGGTTGAACTTATTTCTTGACTAATGAGACCTGGCCTTCTTTATATCCATTCATTTGAAATTCTATCATTTTGGATTCTTCAAAATTATCAGCTAAAGTTGGTTTGGCATCCCTTTTCACAAACATTGAAATAGAATTTGGGAGAGCATTAGCATATACTTCGATTTGCAACTCCTGAGTAGGTTTAGCTTCGGGTTGGAATTTGTTTAATATAGTGGTAAACATTTCATTGAAGTCTTTCACCCTCTCCTTTGAACTCATGGCGGTAGGGAACAACTTAGCCATCAAAGATCCTGTAGTGGTTTCTTCTGCAAATTTATCTAGAAAATCCTTTTGAAACTTCGTCCAACTAGTTATGGATCCTACAAGTAAGTTAAAATAACACGTGGAGGCTGAATTCTTGAAAGTGTAGGGGAATATCTTGCATAGTACATCTTCATGTTGGACATTCATCAGTCTGATAGCTAGCTTGAATTTTTTGATATGGTATTCAGGCAATCTTGAGGTTTCAGGGTCAAATTTAGGGAGTAACTTATTTGGGTGTTGGGGAAGGTTATGTACTCATCCAAGAATGGCCAAAGCATCTATGTCCAACCAAGGTTGATTATTTTTAGGTGGTTTTACCCTTTCTTCATTATGGTCATTGTTATCTTCCATGTCTTCAGATCCCGAAACTGAGTGTTTTGAGTTAAACCCTTCCTCTTCCAAAAAATCGTTGGGCTCAGAGAAGTTGTTGGCTGGAGTTTCAAGGATTAGATTAAGAGGATATTCAATTTCAGTGAGGGAAAAATATATCAGGTCTTCTACTGTGTGCACAAAAACCCAATCGGCGGACTCGACCACTAGCCTGGTTATTTTTTTTCTTTGAGGAAGTAACGGAGCTAAGGGAAACACATCGATCTGTCGAGTGTAAGCTCTTGTGATTCTTCTGAATTGGTTCAATTCCTCGTGAGGAAGAGCGTAAGATATATCAGGGAATAGATGTTCTCCCTCTTGTTGGCGTGAGTTACTCATTTTAGGAGTACTCAATGTGTGTGGGTTGTCTTGGGAATGACGAGCCATGCATGTGGGTTGTTTTGAATCTACAAGTTGTGTGAAAGATTTTATAAAAAATATTGTTATCCATTCATTCTTCGACCCTCATTCTAGAGCCAAATCTGTTGAGGGATCCTAAATCCCTTTAACTCAACAACAAGAACCAAACCTGCCACCGAGGCCCAATTAGACTCTGCAACGTTTAATAGTGGAATGGTTCTCCAGATCTTGCGATCCAGCCAAATAATCGATGGGCTTTATGTTTTCTAGTGAAAGCTTCTCCTTCAGTTCGGAGGTTCTCTTTTTTTTTATTTTCTCTTATGGGAGGGACCGATATGAGATAAAATTCGGTATAAACCAACTGGGTAAATAGGTGGGAAAACTTAACTACTGGAGAAGGCTGAGCTTAGGATAACCCTTTCAGTATAGCATGCAGAAAATGATTCTCTACCATAGGCCTAGTACTAATACATTAACCTGTTGGTGTTCCAATTATTGACCGAGATACAATTTATCAGAAGAAAACATGCATGCGAGAAACGATGGCAAGAAAAATAGTTTCCTTAACTCTAATCATCAATCACATATTAACACAACGATTTACTTTTCATCATTAAAGACAAGAACTATAAAAAACATTGAATCAGATAACTTATCAACAAATTTAGAAGCTCTTACTCGTTACATCATCCATTCATGAGATGAAATAAAAAATCATTCTTCTCCACATCCAATCATACACACTTTTGATGGAAAACACAAACTTGTCGCTGGTCCTAAACAAGACTTCTCAATTAAGGCAGCTCTGAAATAGTTCTTTACAAATCCAAAAAATGAGAGTCTTAGCAACAACCATCGACCTTTTGGTAATAGGTCGATCCTCCTATTTATAACATGCTATTAACTAAACATAACTATTAAAGTGTAGCTAAGTAAAAAAAAAAACTCACCACATGGCGCTTTCTTCTATCAATCTTCAAAGAGACATCAAATGATCTCACTTGAGTGGATGACTCTTCTCGTACTCCGACCACTTGACGAAGAGATCCTTGCATGTGTTAGCATATGAGAATCTATGTTGTTCCATTAGGGTCGAAAGGATCTCTCTTATTTCTATTTCTTGTGCTCGATACTTGACTATTCTGGCACTTAATTGTTGCAACATGGCTCGAGATTTGATCAGGTGCTCCATGAACCGCTGCACCTATCCCGGTGCCATGTCTGCCACCTTTGTTATTTCCACAACCCATGATGATTCTTGTTCGACATGCGATTTGACTATGTCATGCAAGTCGACAAAGTCGTCGGGTGTGTTGAATTCCAGGAGGCGGATGTCTCTCATTGCCCGGTTGATCTTGGTCCAACTCTTCTCGCACTCGACCCATTTGTCTTGGATTTCCTTATGAGGTTCCTGAGCCATTTTTACCCAATATTCAGTTGATTTCCTTATGCGATCAATGTTGTTTTCCCTTAGCACCCAGATGTCGTTCTCTTCGGTGTCTCTGCCCTGTTCCACCGCGTTGATATAGTCGATCCCCTCCATGTCTTGGTTTTCTTTCTCATACCGCCTCTCCATATCTTTTCACATCTCTAGTGCCATGAGAGTGTCTTCTTGAAGCCCGACTATCCTTGTAGTGAATAGGTGTCATCCATCTGTAAATTTGTTGTAGGCCTCCTAGAATTTGCTTCTCAGGAACACCGCGGCTTGTGTGGTGTATTGGTAATATTTCACCAAATGGTGTGTATGTTCCAATTCCTTCAGAGTAGCGATCGACTCCTCATCATCCCTTTTTTCTCTGTCCAGGGTGGCATCTGTGATTTCCATCCCGACACCGATAAGTTTGGATGTCTTAGCATGATCTATGTTGATCAGTATTTCCTCTGTGGTGATGAGGATGGAGCAATATAGAGTAATTCTCCTTTTCTTGGTGGTTCTCTGCATGATATAATTCCTTTTCCAATCATAAGAGATGGCATGTATGTCAGCAACTTCATCCATCGGTTCAGGGATTTGTTGATATCCCTAGGTAATCATATTTCCCAGGCCTCTGACGATGTATATCTATTCGAGAATGGATTCTCGAACCTCCTCCATATGTTCTAAAAGTTTGGCCTCTATTTTTTTCTCATTGGGACGTTGAGTACTGGTTGAAATTGAAGCATCAGGGGTAGGCTCAGTACTTACTTGATAATCGGCCATTGAATCTTCGATTTCCTGCTATGGAGCTTCTTCTTTTTGTTCTTACGACCCTGGCTCGTCCATCAGACTATCCTTTTGAGTTTTCGGTACATCGAGTAGTTCAATTTCTAAGACACTTTCGACCTCATGGTCATTCTATGAAGGGCTCCAAATTTGAGAGTTGGGATCTTGGGACGATGCTTTCTCAGGCTCCTTTTCCTCTATGATCTGTATAGGAGTCACCAGGTATACCTCCATACTTTCTTCATCATCATATATATTTATCAATTCGCGAAGGGGGTTTGGTGCACTCTCTCTCTCCAATGTTCTTACTATCTCCGCTTGAGTTGAAACATCTCCCGATGATCCTTCCTGTGGTGTTGTGATTTTAGGGTTATCTAACCCAACGATGTCATCAATTTCTATTAGCTCAGTGATGCTTGGACCTACTTGGCTTTCATCTGGGTTGTCGGCAGTGGCCCCTATCATTACTATGAGGTATGGGTCATCTTACAGTCAATCAATTACTCACTGCACCTATTCTATCATGAGAAATCCCCTTGCACGTGCATCTTGTGTCATAGGGAATCCTCTATCCTGCATCGGGGCCGCCAGGGGAACCTCTGTTGCTTCTGCCACTATGATTTCTTCTCTGACTCTAAGGGCCTCTTGAGTCGATTTCTCTATGGGTCATAGATCAATGACTTACTCTATGTAGATAATCCTGAAAATGATCTATGGTCGTCACATGTTCATCTAGGCTCATGGACCTGAACCTCATCCCAGTCCTGGCATTTTTCGTGAAGACTTCATCTTCAAATTTGTCATGGGTGTATGGCCAACAGGACGACACTTGTGAAGCATGTTGCAATACCAGGCCCTTTGGATCATGCTTGCGGAATCAACCTGTTTGGAACTTGAAATCGAGTTGTCTCAACCCTTCTTGTTTAGCTTGAGCTGTGTCTTTAACCAAGTAGAAACCTACATGGAAACCATAGGGAATGAACGCTTGTTTCTTGTCCTTGACCAGGATGTCATTGTAGCCTTGCAAGATGGTTTGATAACATATATCTCCTACTACAATCCGGTCAGGGACATGCGTTGGTAGGAGATGTGGTGCTTTGGTGGCCCCAAACACCCTAATGTAGGTGTCTCACTCGTCCAAGTACTAGTGGCCTACTTTGGAAATCATTTTCTTGGTCATAGCCGATAGTCTTGGGCATTCCTTCTTAAAAAGAATGAAATAAATTCGTGCGATGAATTCATTGAAGATGAGGGAGAAATACCTTTTATACCTGTTCTCCCATAGCACGCTAAAATAGATGTGGATCGGGAGCTCTGCGACATGCTAACTCAGATTCATGTCAGCGAAGATGTTTCTGGTGCACATGACATCGAGCAGATATGAAGCCATGTAGAAAGATGGCATCTCTCCTTCCTTCGACGTCTGAGCCTGTTGTATACAAATGCTCAGTTGTTTATAAATTATCGCTACCCACCATTGTCATCGTTGATCAAACATTTATGGGTGTTTGTGTGGTCGATGAGCCATTTCAGGACTTCAATACAGGGAAAGACAGGGGTTATGCTCGCCACCATGTGCAGGTATGACCGTCGAATGTTCAGGAACACTTCGTCGTCGAGCTCTCTTACAACTATATCACTGTGTGGGATATATTCTGGGTATTCCTCCTGGCTGATATTGTTAAATATTTCTCCCCACTGTAGGAGTGCCATCTTGGACCCTGTAGTTGCCTCTGTATCTCTAAATGTCGGAGGCTGAATAAAAACCTTATTCATTGTTGTTTTTATGATAGGCTTCAGTCTCGGCATGTATTCCAATTGTTTTGTGACCCCTAGAGAGGAGCCTTCACCTACCTCTAGTTCTTTCAGCTTCGGTGCCTTCAGCGATCGTCTGGTGGTTGGCTTTCTTGGAGCCATTGTTCCTGCAACTCAAAATAAAATTTTAGAGACTGTGTAAAGAACATAACCAGAAAAATATATATATGAATTGTAACCATATAAAATCCACAGACTTGGATACATACATGTAAATCTTGTTAAACTTGGTTATTTTGATACTCACGGGATCTCTCCATCTTTTGAATTACTCATCTTGCTTCTTCGGATGCTCTGAATTTCCTTGCGCGCAGAATGATTTTGTTTACAATGGCTCAAGAGAATTTAAACCAGGGAAAAAATTATTGTGTCGCATCAACCATTCAATTCGGGTGATGAGTGAAATTTAAACATATCTGACACCGAATATCTACATCTTAAATTAATTGTGGGTTGACGGCGGAGGCACAGGGGTGATGCAGTCTATTGGTGATTTTAAATGACTTCTTTGATTGGTGCATGAGGTAGAAACTAATGCGGGATTTGGTATTAATTATCTCCTTAAATGCTCAAAATTCGATCGTATCTAACGCTAAAAGGTCCCATCGTGTCACTCTCTAAGTGGGTGGATCGGGGATCAGGGTTGTGCTATGAACATTTTCGTTGATGTCCTTTTGCAAAAAAGATTCGACGTAGATCAATATCACCGTACAATGCTGTCATGGAAAAGGCTAACTCAGAGGTGTGACTCGAACCTAGGGAACCAAGAATGACTCAGGTTAAAAACTAGACCATACAGTTCTCCAATCTGGTAAAGACATGTGGTGTTAAAGACCGGTGACCTAATTCACACGTATTAATTGGAGTTGGGACTTTTCTTAAGTTATTCATTCTAAAACAAACCTTATATTGTCGGTGTCGAAAATGTATCTAGGGTCGGAGATCGACGATAAACCTACCGAGTACTTTCTTCGGATTAGCTTCCTCGAAAAATTTATGATGCCGAAAACGCATCAGGGATTGACAATCGGGAATATCCTTTAGCGCAATCAAAATGTTTGTTGAGATCCCTTTAGGTTTTCCCTGATTCTGATAAGTGCATTGGGTATCAGTTATCGGCGATATCTTTTCTTTGTTTGTTAACATCTAATCCCCTTGTCTTTATCCAATTTCGAAGGTGAATCAACTATCGGCAATATCCTTATGCAGGACTTTGATGCAAACAAAAACTTCCTTTTGTCGATGTCGATGGAGATCGGCGCTCGGTGACTGAGGTTTCCCGAGTGGTTATTTTCCTTCTTTGAATTTCTTCCGATGTTGAATTTGAGCATGTCAGGTGAAGTGTTTTGGTTGTTGATTCTTTATTCAGGTGTTAAGGCCTTTTAAGTCATGGGGTTTCATAAGTTCAAAAAAACTTGAATAGTTGATGAGAGTCATGATAATAAGCAAAGACAAAAAAATTCTCAAAATGAAGTCGAATCAGACAATGCAAAGATCAAGCAGTACCCAAAAAGTAAAAATTTGACATAGGCCTTTTAGGGTGTGTTGAGTGCTCAACACGTGTCATTCCAATAAAAGAGGTTGTCAAACCATTCTAGCAAAAGTTAAGGAAAATACATCCAACTCTTGAACCACTTATTCAAAAGGAATTGAAGAAATTTTTGGAAGCATGGATTATCTTTAAAGTCTGTCATTCCACCTGGGTGTCTAATATTTCTGGTTACAATTAGGTTCTCATAGCATAACCAGATGACTCTGGTTAAAGACCACTTTCAGGACAAAGTGGGGATCATTTGCATATCGCATAATGCCCTTCGGTGTAATCAATGTTGGTGCTACTTTTTAGAGGGAAACGAGCATACCTTTTAAAGGTATAATCGATCATAGCATGACAATCTACCTCAGCGATGTCATAGTTTATTCAAAGAAAATAGTTGATCACCGGAAGCATCTGAAGCACATTTTCGAAAGATGCAGAAAATATGGTATTTCTCTAAACCCCAAGAACAACATTTTTTTTTTCAAAAGGTAAACTATTGGAGCATATTATTTCCAAGGATGGGATTTTTATTAACCCAGAATGAACCAAATCTATTATGCAATTCCCTCCTCCATGTAAAAAAAGGTCTATGCAACCCTTTTTTGAGAAAATCAATTTCATGAGAATATTTGTTTCGGATTTTGTTGAAATTGTTAAGCCCCTTCAACATATGATAAAGAAAGACATCCACTTCAACTGGAACTATGTTGAAAAGGAGGCCTTTGAGAACATCAAGGCCTCCATAGTGGTTGGCACACCTACTCTTCAAATTCCAGACTTCTCTAAATACTTCTTGTTATATACTTTCGCCTAAAATAATTCTCTTGTAGCAGTCCTAACTCAAAAGGACCAGGAAGGGAATGAATGCCCCATAGCATTGATGAGTACTAGACTACAAGGTGTTGAACTGAATTATCCACCAGTGGACAAGAAATATTTTTCTCTCCACAAATCCATTAAACAATCCAAGCCTTATATTCTTAAAAATAACACCAAGGTGATCGTCCCTCATCCTGAGGTTAGACCTCTCTTTTTACAGAGAGAAGTAGGTGAAATACAAGACAATCAGATGATTTCTTTACAGGAGTATGGCCTCAAGATCAAACTAGAAACCGTTGTTAAAGGTCAAGGCCTTTGTACCTAGCAATTGGAGTCATGGATTTTTAATATCAAGAAGAAGATGGATGGCAAGAGGAGCCAACTCTCTATACACAATAAGCCCCTTATATTCCATCAATTGAAAATTCGTGGTATAATGATCTCTAGTATTATATTCAGAATCACATTGTTCCTAATCATCTTAATGTCAAACAAAAAATAACATCGAGGATGAAGTTTGCAAAATATCAGATGGTTCATGGTATCTTGTTCATGAATAATTATGATGGAGTTCTACTCTGATATCTCAAGGAGCAAGAAACCAACAAGTTTCTCAAAGACATGCATGATGGACGAGCTGGAGGTCATTTTTCAGGAGATACCACAACCCACAAGATATTAATATTTTGGTAATACTAGACAACAATATCCAAGGATGCTCATGCCTACTCTTGGAGATGCGACATTTTCCAAAATTCAACTGAAAGAGAGAGCAAGGAAGTTGTTCCATTTCATCCTATTGTTGTTGAAGAGCCTTTAGACCAATGAGGAATGGACATCATCGGTGAGATCAACCCTCACTCATCTAAGAAAAACATGTATATTCTCACTGCCACTGATTATTTTTCCAGTTGGACGGAATCAGTACCATTAACCAAGGTAGATGATGAAGTGGTCATTAATTTCCTTCAACAACACATCATGACCAAGTTTTGAGTACCCAACACTCTTGTGTTTGATAATGCTACATATTTTTCATTTCTTAAATTGATCGAGTTTTCTCTAGAAAATGGGATCTTTCTAAAGTATGAAGACAATTATTACCCTCAAGGCAATGGTATAGTTGAATCCGCAAACAAAAATTTGATTTGCATCCTTAAATGAACTGTAGTCGACCAATAGAGGAATTGACACAATGGATTTCCCAATTCCCTCTAGGATGACCACATTAATCCCAAAGCATCCATTGGGACCTCTCCTTACTTTCTTATTTACAATAAATAATTTTTCCTTCCTTCAAACATATATCTCCCTTCCTTTTAGCTTACACAATAGTCACGTGAGAGAGAGTGTCCAGTCATCCAAAAGTGCATTAAAACCTCATTAAATCTAGAAGAGAATTGTGCCAAAGATAAAACCAAATTTGAATCTCATCAACAGACTATTAAACGTTGGTTTGATAAAAGTCTGCTGGAAAAAAATACTTTCAGTTTGGCGACCTAGTTCTCAAATGGGACAAGCCACATGAAACCAAAGGAAAACACTTAACGTTTCAACAATTGTGGTTGGGTCCTTTCATAGTCAAAGAAAATATTGGCCTCATAACATACCGGTTACAAAATCTTGAATGGTATGTAGACCTCCTCCCCATCAATGGCCAGATTCTAAGACATTACATTAGCTAGCCTCTAAGGTAGCTCCCCCTTGTACATAAATAAAGAGTTTTATTTCTCATCTTTGATTTCTTGCTTAGTTTTGCTTTACCTTTTTTGCACATTCCTTGTTTTTTTTATTCTTTGCACCTGATTTTTTTTTCATTCTAGTCAATTTTCCTTTTCTCTGTTTCAAAATTTAGTACCTTGGACTTCTCATAGAATTTGGTGTCTTAGATAGGAATTGGCTTTTGAGGTGTTACACATTGGTATCAAAAGCTTGGAAATCTTCATTTTGATTTCTAGCCATAGCTTCGTATATATACATGTAACATTGCTATGCATTACTCCAAGTCAAACCGAGTAGAGGAACGCAGTTCATTAGTGGACAAGCATTGTACTCTTAAATGTAGCAAGAGTTAGGCTACGATCATGTCCGAAAGTAGATTTTGTATTTGTGTTTGTCTAAAACTAAATGGAAACTAATTTGGAAAGGTATTTGTAGTACTCAGGGCATGTTGCTTAGGGATTTAGTTCATCTATAATCAAGTTGGAAGATCTAATTTTCACAAGTGTCATCCCACATGCCTTTAAAGGAAAACTGGGATCCCCCATCCACCTCTCTTTGAACTTAAGAGAATCATATTATAAAAGTAAAGGCTTGGGGAAAGACATTCTAGCTCATGTGGGACATGCAAGTATCTTTTTCGGGGCTATGGATGCTTGTTGGTAGTGGAGCAAGGCTTGTGACACCAGGGTGACTCCATTGGGGCTATGGATGCTCATTGGAAGCAGAGCGACACGAGAGAAATGAATAATCAACTTGTATTTTCAGCATTCTTGATGTATAATTTCCTTGAACTTGTCCTGACTTCCCAAAGAAATCCAGTTAAAAAGGTTATAATATGATAATTTATCTACTTTGGGCATGGTCTTGACCTCCCCCTTACATCATATAAACTTGTCTCTTCAAAATTTGTGCTTCTAAAAAAATATATGGGACCTACTCATTCTCCCTTGGGTTATGCACTGCAATTGTCTCTGATCTTAAAAGTTGTATGTTTAGATATATTTCTGAAGAGATTCATGGCTTCACCCAGTGTGTCGTCGTTTTTGGTGCCAGGCATCAACACCTCCCCTTTTTCTTGTATGTTTTCTTGTAAATCCTTTTTCTTCAAGAAAATTGGACCCCTCTTTCTGATATGAGATCTTCTTGACTTACTAAATAGACACCTCAACTTCTTGATATTTGTTAAAGTCTTCTCATCCCTCTTTGATTAACTTGTTGTCTCATTTAAGCTTGGTTTGGTTTTTGTTTAGTTGGACACTTAGAAATTTTTTGGATTTATCGGAAGAGTTCCCACGAACTTCTACGATACACTGGAGGATTTCAAAAGAACGACCCTAGTGAACATCGACGGACTTCCCCAAAAATTCTCCAATGTATAAAATATCGATCAGATAACTTCCTTGGAAATCCTTCGATACACGAGTTTGGCCACCATCCCAGTTAATGATATCACTTCCTATAAGACCGGAAGAGTTCCAATAAACACCTTTGGTGCAATAGGGGAAGCTTTGATCTTCTCCTCTGATTCATAAATCTCTTTGTCAACACACTTTTCTTTATCCACTCTGATGCAACCGAAGAAGTTCTAACGAAATCCTCTGATACTCTCAGAGGAGTTTCCACCAACCCTTCCAGGATGCAATCGGAGCACTCCCAAACACATCCTCTGATACATGTAGATTTTTATCAACACACTTCACATCTTTTACTCTAGTGAAACCATAAGAGTTCCCATGAACTCTATCAGTGCAACCAAAGGAGTTCCAAAAAAACCCCTTGAATGAAGCAAAGCCTAACATCAACGCACTTTATATCGATGCCTTGGGTTGTCTCGAATTTCATTCCATTATTATAAAAGAGTGATCCCCTCTGTCCTTTTAGCATTTTTCACTTATCATCGAGAGAGAAGGGAGTGCCAAGATTTTAAGTTACAATATATGTCGCTTGAAAGAATTACTCGCCCACCACCTAAGTGATTGTATGCACATTTTTAACTGCCAGGTAGGCCCTAAAAATTGTATAGAATACTCCATTTATATAATTTTTGGTAGGGTTTAAGTTTTATTTACTAGAAAACCCTTCCCTCCTCTTACTCTCCAGACCAACCCTGGCTCCTAACCAACTTTGGATGTCGTCTTCATCACTCGAAGCATCACCTGTTTGCATTGTCACTCCATAGGAAACCCTAATTGAACCTCACCTTCCCGAACTATCCCCATGACCATTGTGTTCCCTAGCCACTAAGTCCTCTTCACATCGTACTTTAATGGTTCCTTGAGCGAAAATCTTGGGAAATTGTTCTTAGTCACCAGGACAGTGCCTTAAATTTTAACCTTCGATAGATATCAAGCCTTGGAACAACCTTTCTTTGGCACACAAAACCATAGAAATCAAGTATTTTCCCCACCTCACGTTCACACCACATATTTAAAGTTTTACCAGTCCTTGCGGAGAGAATGAGACCTCTTCTACATGGGTCCATACAAACCTTTCTTACCTAGGTCTCCTTAATTAGCCAGTTTTGAAACTCACACAATAGACAAGGTTTCCATCATAGCATTCGATGCACAGTAGGCATTGTTATTTTGTTTTTCTTCCAGGGCTTGTCAAAGGGGTTAATACAATTTTTTTTTTTGTTCTGCACCTCCCTATATCATAAGAGTTAAAAAAAAAATCATTGGTATTCATCTTTGGTCCATCGGCATAGTTAATACAAGCTCCTCTAGTTTCATATCAGACTATTTAATGAAAACAACTCCAGTACAAATGTTTACATGTCGAAGAACTTCAAAATTTTCAGAAACATGCAGAGGTTAGGATTGCATAGGGTGGTGGCTTATGAAATAGTGTTCCCTTATGTGGATTTGATCTCATGGATCCTCAAGCACATGAACTTTGACATCTGATACATACTCAATGCTAAGGGGAAACCCATAATGTCATTCCAAGCAATTGATATATCCAAGTATTATCATTTGGAAAAGGGAACCCGGTCACTGGATGAGGAACACCTCAACAAGTTCCCACACAAGGTGAAGGATCTATTCAAGATATGGTACAATCCAAATAAAACATTCAATCTCATATTGTTTTTTGAATATCCCACCACTTCTCTTAGAATGTCATACTAATACAATGTGGCAATGGTTTGAAGGCTATATGTGAAGCAAGATGCTTCTAACTTCACTTTATCTCTTATGCCTCTAATATGCTATTGTGTTGATGAAGGGTCTTCGTTCAATTGGGTTGATATCCTATCAGCAAGCTTAGCAGAGTCCATCATAGTTGTCAAAGAGACTGAACCTAGAAAATTCCTAAGTTTTCACATGTCATATTGTCTATTGGATATTTTGTGTGTGTGTCATCAATATCCCAAGATGGGTTGGGCCTCTAACATATTTTGTGTGTGCACCACCAACCAACCCGTCTGTACATATCTACTACGAGGTTCTCTGGGAGCACAAATACAGGATGAAGTATCACAAGATATGTGATCACTTTTTAGTACCTCTTTACGAACTCATCTTCGGTGCACCAACTTTGTGTATGACAAATAAAGGATTTGAAATAATATAGAAGATTGGAGATTGCTACCTCATGGAGCATGGAACTTATATTTAGGTATACAGATCCACCAAAGGTCCCTATTAGGATATTTAGACACTTATGAGTTAGTTACAATCAACTTGGTCTAATGTGTCATTAGATAAAAGTGTGTTTCTTAGTGTGTTTCTTTAGTATGCATTTGTAGTTAGGAAATCCGACGATCACGATATGTTCCTAACATAGAGTGATCTGACGGTTCATATTCTCCTCAATATTAATGGATACATTGATCTATGGCTTAACACTCGATTGGTCCATGATCTCTATTTAAAGAGCATTGAGGGTCATTTGTTTATGATCGATTGTGAGAAACTCTCTTGTAAATCTCTCTATAATTTTTTCTTTTGCATTAATAAATTGCTCCAAGTGGCCATGTTGGCTAGGGTTGTGGATGTTTACCCGTAGGGGTTTTACCATGTCAAAACATCGATGTGTTGATCTTTGATCTATTTGTGTAATTGGTTACTGAAAGTGTTCATCCTCTATTGAAATACTTGTGTTGTCAGACATGGTATCAGAGTGTGTTTGAATACTCGCTCCTATTGTAGATCGAAATCATGAAGTTGTGTTGTCTCATATATGGTTTATACCATTTTGATACATTTATGGGATGAGGGGATTGTTCCATTTTGTTAAGAGCGCTTGTTTCATTAAATAATGATTTTTTTTTCACTCGAAAATGTTTTCATTTGTCCAAGATTCGACCATTTCAATCAGATCCGGAGGTATAAAACCTGAATACGCCCTTTAAATTTTTTGTAGATTTATTATTTCATTTTCTGTTTTTTTTATTTTCGAGTTTCTACTCTTTTTTATCTATGTATGCTCTTTTCCCCACACCCTGTGCGATCTTAGCAAATTGGAAACAGATCGGAAAGGGTTTTCTTGTCTACATATTCTCTTTGGTGTGCACTCTGTTTGATCTCGGTAAATCAGAAATAGAGGGAAAGTTGCATTTTCTGAGTAATCTAACTGATATCTAACCCTTGTTGTCATCGGCAAGCAAAAAAATTTCCTTGTGTGAAAAGATTTTTTTATGAGCACACTCTCCAAGGCCATCTTCCAAAACAACAACAACAACAATCCTCCTTCTAATCAATACAATATGTTTTGCACTAGCTTACTTGGTTAAATTTGTTTTATTAAGCCTAGAGGTCTTGAGTTAAGTCTTTTTTTTGTTACTTTTTTTTTAAAAAGTTCATGCATCCATTGTAAAGTGTATTTCACTTAATTTATAAAAGTGAATCACTATAAGTAGCTCCAATATTTTACTTTAAAAGTTATTTATTTTGCATGCAACTGTCTAAAGTAACTTCACTGTAAAAGTGATCCTCGCTTATTTTAGAAAAGTGGGTCACTTCATAAGCAACTTATTTGTAAAAGTGAGACAATTAGGAGGGGTATCACCATGTGGTCCAACTTCTACCTACCACATGGATCTTTGGTTACTATTTATGTATTTTTTCAAAAGGGCATAACTTTCACATCCGAAGTCCATTTCCAATGTCATTCTTTTGAAACAACCTAATTTTTTGAGATCTTTCCATCCAGACCATTAGTTTCATATTTTAAATCCCAGTGATATTTAATATGGCTTCTCCCAGTGATATTTTTCTTACCAACACCAACTACTTCCAATGAAAATCCCATATGGAGGATTTATTAAAAAGTAAAGGATTGTACCAGATTACCTTTGGAAAAGAAGAAGAACCACTGATGATGAAAAGTATGTCAAATGGATTAATAGGAATGATGAATCATGTGGACTAATTGAAATGTCCATCTCTCCCTATTTAAGGTATCACCTTCAAGGACTTGATGCCCCCAATAAATCTTGGGAAAATCTTGAAGTTGTGTTTGGTAAACAAAATATTATTCGAGCTCACCAGTTGGAGAATAAGTTAATGAATTTAAGTCCAAATGGTTTTCCTTGCATTGAAGTTTACTTATCTAAGTTCAAAAAACTTATAATTTTGTGTATCAAATGTCAACTAGATCCGTCGGAAGATAGATGCATATCTTTTATTCTTGCTAATCTTGGTAATGCATATTATGTTTTTGTATCTACCTTGTATGCCACCAAAGAAGCTCTAGGGAATTCTTATCAAAAACACACTCTTGATTCCTTTGTGATTCTTTGATTAGAGAGCAATATAAGCTTGTGCAACTTGGAGTTATCAAAACTGCAGGTACATCCAACATATCCTTAGTGGCCCAACAGAAAGGTAAATCAAAGAACCCCAAGAAGAAACATCATTGCCACAACAACAAGCAAAACAAGGGTCCCAAACCCACTCAACTAGATTATGCTCATAATGGTGACAAAGGAGCAAAATCTAAAAATAAGAAGACTGACAGAAATTGCAACTTTTGTGGGAAAGATGGTCACGATGAGTCCAAATGTTTTAAGAAGATGGCAGCTTTAGAAGCAACAATGAATAAGCACAATATCAGTATTGATTATTATTATTATTATTATTATTATTATTCATCTCATGGACATGCACTTTCTACTTATGGTTTCTCCTTCAATGCAACTTCTACTTCTTTTTATGATGAGTGGCTTATTGATTTTGGAGAATCTTATCATATGGCTAAGGATAAAGCCATATTTTCTGCTCTAAATGAATGCAACAACAAGAAAATATTTGTTGGTGATGATAGATCTATTAGCGTTGTAGGTTATGTAATAGTTCAAGTAGATAATGGTCATTTCAATGATGCATTATGTGTTCCAAGTATTTTCTGTGACCTTCTATCAGTATATCAAATCACTCATTTAGGTGAAGATAAAACCTTAGATTTTTCACCACACCAAGTTGTAATCAAGGATCTAAAATATCCTCAGCATGTTCTTGAAAATGGAATCGATGATGATATTACCAGGTTGTACAATTTTGAAAACTCAGGGTCATCATCTTTTCCATAAGTTTTTATTTCTCATAGTGATGACTTGAGCAAACTTTGGCATGAGCGGTTTGATCATCTAAACTATCACTCATTGTAGCAACTATGTAATCAATATATGGTGACTGGTATTCCTCTTGTTTCGTGTAGAGATGGTGTTTGTGTCGGTTGTGTTCTAGGAAAACATCATTGGGACAGTTTTGAAAAATGTGTCTCTTGGCACGCCTCGGTCCCTTTGTATCTTGTTCAAAGTGACTTGTGTGGTCCACTTTATTCTCCGTCTTTTTCTTGGTTCAATTAGTTATTAACTTTCATTGATGAATTTCTAGACACACTTGGGTTACTTCTTAAAACTTAAGAGTGAAGTTTTTGACAAGTTCTTGACCTACAAGTCCCTTGTATAAAAGCAAATGGACATCAAATTCAAAGGTTAAGAATAGATAATGGAGGTGAATATGTAAATAATAATTTTACAAGTTACTGCATTGCATGAGGCATCCAAATGCAACACATTGTTCCATATACACCACAACTAAATGGTGTTGCTGAGAGAAAGAACCACACATTAAAATAAATGGCTAATTGTATGATCCAATCTAAGGGATTAAATATAAAGTATTGGGCATAAGCCATTAACTGTGTAAATTACATAGTAAATCACACTCCCACAAAGACTCTTAAAAATATATCACCAGAAGAAGCATGGATTAAATGTAAGATAGATGTAAGCCACTTACATGTATTTGACAGTGTAGCATGGAATCACATTCCTGATGAGAAAAGGAAAGCATTGCAGCCTAAAAGTGAGAAGTGTATATTTGTTGGTTATTTTGAAGATGTTAAAGGTTACATAATTATTCAACCACATTGTAATGAAACTATTATTAGAAGAGATGTTGAATTGGATGAAAATCTCTTGGCCTATGATCCTAATTAATCGGTTGTTCCTTCTTTGACCTACAATCCATCTTCGGAATTTGTACCTTCTTTTGTTCCTATTCTGTTTTCTTCTTCTTCATATGATGATAGTGAGGATGAAAATTCACCTCTGCTTCCTCACCTTCCTCCATATGAGTCCATTGAACTTGAACCTGCACCAACACCACCACTTCCTATATGGGTCCATTCAACACAAGAACTATCTTGTGATCTTGTTGGTGATGCTTCAGATTAGCCTCAGACACGTTCACAGCTCTAGCAAGCCTCTTCTCTTTCGGTTTAATTTTTACAGACTCGTGATCCAAAGACATATGTAGAAGCTTCAGGTCATCCATATTGGGATACAACAATGAATGAAGAGTATCATTCTTTAATGGAAAACAATACTTTGGATCTTGTAACTCTTCTGAAAGGAACAAAAATTGTCAGATGTAAATGGGTCTACAAAACTGAGTATGCATCAGATGCAAGTGTTGAAAGACAGAAGGCTTGGTTAGTTTCCAAAGGATTTTCCCAAGTTGAAGGAATTGACTATAATGAAACATTTTCCCCTATAGCCAAAATGAATTATATCTTCCTTGTCCAAGCCCTTACAGCCAAACATAAATGGGAGGTCCATCAAATGGATGTCAAATCCACAATCTTGCATGGGGATTCGCAAGAATAAATCTACATGGACAACCTCCTGGTTATGTTTAGAATAACTCTATCCTTGTTTGTCACCTCAAGAAATATATGTATGGTCTTAAGCAAGCTCCCCGATCTTGGTATGCCAAAATGGAGAGATTTCTTCTTGACACTGTATTTTCTATATGCCATTATGATCCTAATGTCTATATAAAGAAAGTAGGAAGCCATCTCATAATCCTTGTTATTTATGTTGATGGCCTTATCCTCACTAGTAGTGACCTAGAAATTTTAAACCATGTGAAAACAACCTTAAGAATAAAATTGAAATAACAGACTTAGGATTGTTGCACTATTTCCTTGGCCTCCAAGTTTTGCAAACCAAGGAAGAAATTTTTCTTTCTGATTCTAAGTATGCTTGTGACATTCTTCGTCACTTTCACATGGAAGATTGTAAACTAGCCCCTTCTCCCTTCTATTCTGGAGTCAAACTTGCTACCACCTATACTTCTCTTGAAGTTTATGCCACTTTGTACCATCATTTAGTTGGTAGTCTCTTATACTCGACTCATACATGTCTTGATCATTCCTTTATTTTTGGTATTGTTTCCCGGTATATGCAAACACCCCATGAAATCTATTGGAAAGAAGTTAAAGGAATATTTCGGTATGTTCAGGGTACAATTCAATTCTAGATACATTACAGTTTAAGGGGAACTCCTTTATTAGTTGGTTTCACTGATTTAGATTGGGATGACCCTGATGATCGAAAGTCTACTACAGGTTATTTTTTCATCCTTAGTTTAGGACCTGTCACTTGGGCCTGTAAGAAACAATAGGTTATTTCTCTTTCTTCATTAGAAGCAGAGTATCGAGAAACAATTAATGCAAGTTAGGAAGCCTCATGGCTTTGGTAGATCCTTTCAGAGTTTGGATTCCAGCAACAACATCTGACCAGCCTTTGGTGCGATAATAAAAGTTCCATTAAGCTCACCAAAGACTCAATTCAACATCAATGCAACAAACACATCGAGATACACATGCACTTCATCAAAAATCTCATTCATGATCGAGTTATTGAAGTGTTATTTTTCCCTATAGAAGATCAAGTTGCATATATTTTCACAAAGTCTCTTACAGAAGTGAAGTTTTCCAAACTTCAATCTATGTTAGGAGTTCAGTAATTTGTCATTAAGGGAGGATAGGATCTAATTCCTCCTTCCTTCTCCTATTATGTCACTTTTGTAAATACTTCAATATTATCCCAAGTTGTTCTTAAGGGGGGATCTTAGGATATTTAGACACTTAGGATTTAGGTAATATCAACCTGGTCTAATGTGTCATTAGGTAAAAGTGTGTTTCTTATTGTGTTTCTTTAGTATGCATTAGTATGCATTTGTAGTTAGGAAATCTAACATCCATGATATGTTCTCGACATAGAGTGATCCTACAGTTCATATTCTCCTCGATCTTAATGGATACATTGATCTATGTCTTAAGACCCAATTGGTTCATGATCTCTATTTAAAGACATGGAGGTTCATTTGTTGATGATCGATTGTGAGAAACTCTCTTGTAAATCTCTCTGTAATTTTTTCTTTTACATTAATAAATTGCTCCAAGTGGCCACGTTGGTTGGGGCCATGGATGTTTCCCCGTAGGGGTTTTACTACGTCAAAACATTGGTGTGTTGATATTTGATCTGGTAGTGTGAGTGGTTACTGAAGATGTTCATCCTCTATTGGAAAACATTTTTTGTCGAACAATCCCCATTTTCTCCCAAGATTTGTGCTTGATAAATTAATGCTTCAAGGAATCACATATCAAACTATGATCAATGGATCCAGGGCAGCGTTATATCATGATAAGAAGGATATGTGGCCCTTTCTACCACTTTGGGTCAAATCTTATTCATTTTGGAGCACCAAGTAGTCCCAAGTAGAAGTGGACACGTTGTTGTCATTCTGCTTCGAAGAAGAAAGGTTCCAAAGACACTACTCAAAGAAAGTGGTCAAGGAACATTGCAATAAGTAAAACATCACATGGGAATACACTTCGACCACATGGGAGGAGGAGGATGTTCACTGCAGTTCCAGGACATACGATGAAGTTATAGCCAAGAGGCAGGGAAAACCTATAGGAAGGATTGTTGATGAAGAAAAATCACGTGAAGAAGCACAGAGAAGAGATAAAGAAGAGGAAGTAGCAAGAACATTTTCTACAACAACATCCACACATTTCATATCAACAGAGGAGGAGGAACCAATAGCTAACAAGAAAACAAGGAAAAAATAAAAGGTCCAAAAGAAGAAGGAGGATGTTGTTGAGAAGAAGAGAAAAATTGAAGAAGTCAAGGCAAAGGCAGAAGATGAAGCAGCAACAACACCAGTAGCAAGAAAAGAAAAGGCATCAACCAAGAAAGTAGTAGAGGCCAAAAGAGAAGAAAAAGTAGCAACGGAAAAGACAACCACAAAAGTAGTAGCAATAGAACAACGAGCAATAAATGAAGTGACACCTAAGGCAGACGAATAAGAGAAACGAAAAAATGATGAAGAGGCTCTAAATAATGATGCCTCGTCGATAGAAACTGAAACTAGAGAATCATCAATAGAACTCCCAAGCAATCATCTTCAATTTGGCGAAATGGAATTGGGACTTCTCACACCATATAATCCCAACAAAGTGGCGAACTTGAAAATTTTCAGATTCGACAAAGCCACTGATAGGATTGTACAACAACATATTATAAAGGTACCAATCACAGGGGGAAATCCATTACCATCCCTCATAGAGACTATTGTGATAGAATATGCCAGCCAAGATCCACCCTCCATAGCATCTGTTGGCATGTCCTTCACCACAACAACGTAGAAAAATCTCAAGAATTTGGTCCACCAAACGAAGAGAAGAATGTCATGATCAGAGAACTAAAAGAACAACTCAAGCATGCGAGGAAATACGAAGACAGTCTAAGAGAATTCAAAGCTTGTGTTGAAAATTTTAGGACAGAGCTTGAGGAGGTGATTAAATATGTGTATGACCATCTGCATGTCTTCCAATAGTTGGTAGGAGACATAATGGACCAGCACAATCGTGTGCAAAACAAGAACATCCAACTCGCTACCATGTGAGAGGGTTTGCACAACATAAAAGGGTGGATCAGGATAATCCAAATTCCCTAGTCAAGCTTCCCTATCCCTCAAAGGTAGAAAGGAGAATTGATTACTCTTTGCTTGATATATGTCAACAAGTCGAGAAGAGAGAAGAAAAAAAAATGACAATTTCACTCGCTATATGTGCACAACTTCAAAAAGTTTCACAAGTCTTGATGCATAAGAGTCACATTCCCCCCATCGAGGAACTCGGAAAAACCATTTCAATGGAGCATATCCTCGTCAAATCCAGAAACACATAAACCAGAGACAGGAGAAAGTTAAAGTGGCTATGAAGGTAACAATAGGGTTGATGGGGGGACACCTCGTCTAACCAGCCAAAGTTCAAACGATGATCTAGTCATTCATGGCCACCTTAGAGAGAGACATGAAGACTCTCATGGAAAACTCAGCCTCCCATGAAGCACCCTTGAGGAACTTCTATACCGCATGATCATCTCACTCGATGGCCAATACGAAGTATGGGCAGCCTACGTCAAACATAAAAGCGCATGAATAAGACAAAATAGAAAATTCAGATTTTCTAACAACTACATTCTATTTTGTATTATTCCCAACTACCCTTAGCTTCGTCCTCATTCATACACATGTTAATATCCCTTGAGAAGGAAGTTGAAAGGTTTTGTAATTGTTTTTGTGGAATTCAAGAAAACATTTTCAACAGTTATTAGAATTTACATAAGTAAAGGAAGAGGCCCATTTTGAAGGGGCTCTTCAAGCATTGTACATTCACAAAACTATTTTGGAGAAATCACTTTGTTAACTAAAATTGAGAAGCCCTCAGGGCTAGATTTTTTGGAGAGAAGAACTCTTGTAAATGGTGTTTGTTGTAAACTACTTTCAACTAATTGTGTATTGTTTACATGTGATGTAAGATGGATTTTTCTTATAGACTTCTCTTATGCAAATTGAATTATTATTGCAACTTTGATTATTCTTTTGTATCTTCTTCCTTGATATTATGATTTTCTTATGTATGTGATAGCATGATTTATATAATCTAGTTATGCATTTGCATACATGTGTTATCTAACCTTGTTGCTTCATAACAACTATCTGAGTGAAGTTATTTCCACATATTAGTTTCTTTTTCAGCCACTCATTTGGTTACTATAGATTTCTCCTAGCTAGGATAGGATAGATTAGATTTATTTCTGCAATCATTTAGATTTCATTTGCATCTTCATCTTCGTTCACTAGCCATCCAATCACCCTTCATAACCAGTAATGTCAGTCGGGCTATAATCCAGACGGCTCTCCTAAACCAAATGGTGCATAGTCTAATTGGGACTGTGTACCAGGGAGTACCCCTTACTGTTGAAGGGAAATTTCGCCCCATCAACAGAATCCAACAATATAGAAAGTTAAATTCTTATTGATTTGGAATTTTGATCAAATTTTTGATATTGTTAATTGATTTAGAATTAGACAAATCCTCTAACAATAAAATTTATGTCAATTTGTTATCAAATTTATCACACAAAGAAGTTACATTTTCCAAGAATACTAGGCCATCGATTGACTTTAATTCAAGAAATATGAATTTTTAGGAAAATGAAATAAAGGTGTCAGTTCCAGTGAACCTTGACAATGACAACTATGTGTTGAAACAATTGAGGAAAACGAAGCTTCCAAGAAGGAGATCAAAAAATTCTTCAACATCACAACATGGAGGTATGATGAATATATTAATCATATTGCATATGGAAAACTTATTTAGAGAAGTAAATCATCAATGGACACCACATCTAAAGGTGGCATCTACTTATGATGAAATGGTGAATACCAAGTATCTACTTGGTGGTTTGATAATGAAAATGTATTGATAGACACAAGCATGAATTAATATGTTTGTAATTTAAATGTATATAATCCCTTGGAGAAAAAGACACAATTGAAGTGAAAATTATCAAAAATCTTAGAGATGAGCAAGTGTAGGATACCCTATGAACATCAACATGTTACAGCCGAGATGAAGACCAATTAGGAAATCCAAGTAAGCCTTATATCTGATGTAAAGATTCAAAGCAAATCCATCTATACCAAGGTCATCCCAAAATGTTGATCTTGGGAGCAAAATTGTATCTAATAGAGAGATCAACAAAATGATGACAAAGTTACAACTCTTCCACATCACAATTTCATCATCAAGTTTATGGCTAGTGGAAGTAAGGTTTCAAATTATAAAAAATAGATTGATCCTTGTAATTTGGATTCTATCTCATTGATTTCTTCATTCATTGAGTTAGACTTTAGATTTTAAATTCACAAGATAAATGGCTCAAGTTTTAGCACAAGTTAGATTATTTGTTCAATTTTATTAAGGATAAGCATTAGGATGATTATGACATTGTGGAGCTATTTGTGGATCTATATTTGATAAATTCATATTTATGGTTGAGCGACACTTGAATCAAAATGACTTAAAAGCATAAGAATGTGTTGAAAGGTTTTAGATTTTATTCTAGAGTGTCAAGTTCAAAAGGAGGAAAAAATGGAATGATGTGATTATTTGTAAAATTTTCTAATGGCCATGGGAAAAAAATGAAGTACAATGAGATCTTGGTTAACTTATAATTTATAATCTAGCAACATCAAGATACTCAATTTCAAACCATAGTAGAAACCTATCAAAACAATGTTCTATATCAATGCAAACCTTATTTCTAAGATAATGGAATGAATTTTGAGAATCCAACTCGATTGAGAGTCTCTAGCTTATGAACTAATGGAAATAGACAACTAGAAAACTAAAATATTTATTGTGATGATTTTCAACACACATTAACGCATGGATTCAATTACATTAGTTAGTGTCTACAACTTTCTTGATATCAAAGAGAAATTGTCATAGGGTTTCTTGAAACAATGATCTTCAACCTTTAGTTTCAACAATTTTAACAATTTTAGATTTTTGTTCTTCATCGGTTTTATTTCTTTCAACATCAATTTTGATTAGATTTATTACTTTTGTAATTGATCATTATATTGAGGGTGAGATAATAAGCTAATTCTAGGGGAGGTTTTGGACTAAGATTTATCTAAGTATTTTTCTACAATAGTAATCAGTTAGCTACCAGTTGATCACTTTTCAACCTCTTGTCGACCACCTATCGATCTCCAGTTGGCTTCAAGTTTACAACCCGGGCTCTGAATTAACCGGACCATCGAATTTAATTAACCATCCAGTTGAACATTCACCCAATCAATCTACCTCGACTAGCCAGTGGATAAGACTGAGTTTCCACTGCAAAGAATATAAAATTCTCAACAATAATTACCATGAACCACGCCTAATTTACAACATGGCATTGATCTTCTTTATCAATTTATCCACATAGAAACACCAACATATCATCATGCACACTATCATGCTAGCTTAGTGCTAAATTACTTGGAATCATCATTGGGATCTTCCCATTGAATAGGTTGGTGTGCCTCTAGCCATGGTAATTAAAGTTGAACTTGTCAATGCCAAGGCCCCTTAACAACTAAAGAAATAACCCTTGGCAATTTTTTATTCCTTGGAAAATGTATCATTTATGGTGTGTGTGTACATAATTATGTTGATTATAAATCATCATGTTATATTGTACATTGTATCACACAATTTTGTAATGGTCTCTTTTGTAATACTAATAATTGTTATAATTATATTCAAGCGGGTGACACAAATGAGTTGTTACATTGTTTGGATCCATGTTATTTATTGTAGCTCATTCTTTCATACTTGAATAAACATATGTTTTAGTCATATATGGGTTATACTATGATTTATATTTTTTAGCTCTATTGTTTGTGAGTTCCTTTACTAATTTGAATTTTTCCATGCATCACACTTAATCCTATACATAACATAACTCTACATTTTCCATCTATATGCTTCAGTGAGATGAAGATGCTTATGCTTTCCTAGTCAGTTTAGCTTGATCAAGTTTTTCTTTGCATGAGATCATTGTCCATTATGACTAGGTAGCATGTATTACTTGGTAGGCTATGGACAATGTGACATAAGTCATAATTATGAAATTGTCCTCATAGTGAAGGGAATGTGCACCTTGAATGATTAATCATGCCTTGGGTATCGATTGTTGGTACTATACCCAATCCATAAATTGATATCTAAGTACAAACAACCCTATTAGATTTGAATATTTCATTCTTTGATAGTTGGCATTATCAAGATTAGTTCCAAATTCTGACAACTTGACCCTTCACCACCACTAAGTAGTTCATTGTTTATCGAGAGAAGTATTTGGTGATTTTTCTAAAGACTTATGTTGGATATTATCTTGTTAGATTGTTTGTAGGTACAATAGATCATGTGAATAATGAATTCTTATCTAGAAATACTTTGAATATCAAAGGCATAAAGTTCATCCCAAATCCCTTGAGTGCCTTTATATAAACTAAATGCCCCCACAAATAGAAAGAGATGATTATGTTGGCTTTATGACACCCAACATAAGTGTTGTGTAGAGAATAATTGAGGAATCTCTCCAAAAGCAATGTGAATAATTATGGACCCAATTTGCATACATGTACAAGATTATAGTGTCCGAAGACTCAACTAGTTCATTCAACCATGGATCATGGTATTTTGATGGATGCAACCCCTTGAAAGTCGATATTGACCACAAAAACTACTTGCTCGGATAAAAAATTGATATCATAGCATTGCATGAATGGTTCAATGCCATGCAACTTTATGTTGATGCACCTTAGTAATACTAAGATAATAAAGCTTGCAACCATGAAAAAGTTATTTACTTCCAAACTTGGGGAAAATATAATAACTAGTAGTGTGAGGAACATGATGATCCCATCAGTACATGGGATGACTTCATGAAGGTGATGAATGGAAACTATTATCATGCATTATACAAAGATGATCAATACATGAAGTTGCAGCAACTACACCAACATTGTGATCAATCAATGGATGGATGTGCATATGAGATCAATACTCTTCTAGCTCATTTTTTCATCAAATAAGACTATATAAATCATACCCTCAAGTACTAGAGCATAATACACTAGTACATCAATCAAAGGATGGAGTTTGTAATCATTCATACACTTGCATATGATATGAATAAGTACAAATCCAAGCAGCACCCCAACTCCTTAGGTGACCAATGCAACTAAGAGTACAATACTCCCAAGAATGACAACAAGGAAAAGAAGAAATAGACTCATCACAATCTAGACAAGACTACTCAATATCATCATTCCTCAACACCTACAAAAGAAGGAAATAAGGGTCAATATGAAGAAAGGAAACAAGAAAGATAAAAGTAAGTGGTGTAACTAACAAAATAATAAAACTATGATAAGGGCAAGAAGACTATGATGTTATGCACCCAAATCTCCTAATTACATTGTTCTCAAAATGCACAAAGGATTATCTCCCTCATTAAGCACAATCGAGCTGGAGTTAGAATGAGAGTAGAAATTCCATATTCAAATGGGGGTTTATTAACAACCTCCCCACTTTATTTTTGATAGCAGGAGTTAGAAAATTTTGATTCCCATGGCCACTATATAATGATAGACTCTCACAACCCAATCTCACCAACATCGATACAACATTAGATGGCTCCAAATCCATAAAGATATCCACATCACCAAGGAGTGCATATTTCAACACACCATATATCCATGGAAACATGAGGTAACATGTGGTCATGTCACACCAATGGATATCTATAATGATGTATTAGTAGGGAAACCCTACCTATAAGAGAAACATGGGATCTATGATCATGACCTTGGAGCATCAACATTGAGTCAATGATGTACAGATTTTTCTATGTTCTTGAGGGAAAGTGAAAAATAAAACTCTCTATGGTTTCAACTTAAGAAAAGTGAAAAATAAATCTCTCTATGGTTTCAACCACATACTTCAATAATTTAGTCAATCAAACACAAAAATGGATTATTTGGAATACACAATTGATTTTTCCATATGAAGCAATCATGACTAAACCAATATCCCATAACACTCTTGATGGAAACTGGGTGAACTTTAAACCCCCTTATCCCTTTCTTAAATATCTTCACTTAACGGGCTTGAATTATCTCTACTTGTCACCACCATCGGGCTCACTTAGCTAGACATCAGGCCACTGGTTCACTGGACCATCGGGGATTAAAACCTATCACCAGCCACTGAGACACCATAACACAATAAAAATGCACCTTTTTAAGGTTACTCTGGTCCAGCTGACAGATTTATCTTGACAGAAAATCAAACATGTCCGCTACTTAACATTATGTTGATCGGTCACTCGGATACCGTGTGAATAAAAACTTCTTTATTTGGATATAAAGTCAGTCTGGTTAAACTCGAAACTTAGTTAAATTAGTGATTCTGCTAATCTCAGCTTGTAAAGAAAGCTTTGGCGTCCTTCTGCTGGATTAATACACCTGATCTAGTCTCTATTTGCTGGAATTTCATCATTTCCTCATCAACCTATGTTATGTGAAGTTCATAGTAACTTCACCTTGATCTCGTTCAATCGAGATCGATGGTTTTGGGAGAGATACTCTTGCATCAACCCCAAAAGTTTATCACACTTCTTGAGGTTCATAATGACAATGTGTAGGAACTTTCATTAGTTCTTAGATAAAATAGCAGTTCTTCCTCTCAATCCCCCACTACTCTTTACTATGTAGGAGGACCCCATAATTGTTGTGATAAAACTATATAGCTTTTTCTCTCCACACTTTGCAATTACTCCATCTACAATGCTTCAACATACTACAACTCAGTTGGTTATGCAGTTATTCATTCTTGATCTTTTTAATATTCTAGGAAAGATTAGCATGGACTTGTCCTTAGACTAGATTGTATGTCAATGCACATAACGTACATTACTATCGCATCAAAGTAGACACTCAACTAGTATATTAAGATTGGATGAGAACCTTACCTCCATGGTGGATTTGTCATTACTAGTTGCGCACCCATCTAGATCTAGGGAACTTAGTGTGACACAACACAACCTTGGTACTCTCCCATTAATAACAACCTATAAGAACATCATTGATATAATTCCTATTGATCATAACATTTATATCCCTAAACAAATCAAACATCCAATTTAAATGTTGAGCTTTTGTAGCATTACAATCCTCCTTTGCTTGAGCAAAGAACAACTTTGTTGGATCCTCCAGTTGATATTTATCCTAAGTTTAATATACCAATTTCTTCTAACCAAGCCATAGATCAAATGACTCAACAAACACACAACATAATTAAATAATTCTTCTATACTATCAAACCAAGTCAGTGTCTTACATAGTCCAAGTATTTCACATTTGAGCAAGAGAGAAAAAAAAAGAATTCCTCAGATGGTGGATAATGCACTAAATTTTTATGCATCAACATCAACCTCCAATTCATATAAGACAATAATTTCAATGCAATGGAGACCATTTATACCTAGGGGAGAGGACTCTTGATCCATGCTTTGACTAACTCTTGATCATGATAGACCTTCATAATATCTAAATGTGATTAGATGGGTACTTGCAACAATATTTGTCACGATTTTTTCAATTCCTCATCATGACCATCTCAACTATGACCCATCTACAATATGTGATTGATCCTTATTCAACAATTCATTCACATGGCATCACCAATAGATCAACATGCAATATACTATCATGCCAACTCAAAATTCCTTGGCATAATCAATGGGATCTCATAGTATGCCAAGGTGATGCGTTCGCAAGCTCCAATGATTAAAGTTCATTGTATTATCACAATTAAGGCCCCTAACAACTAGCACATTTCCAAAAACCCCGAGAGTTGGCTATTCATTTGGATAACATGGAAGTCGTCTCATTATTGGTAGATTTCCACTATACATATGTAATTTTAATCATTTTAAATCATCATGTAAGTGTACACTATAAAACAAAGTTTTGTAGTGATCCCTTTTATGGGATAAATCTCTATCATAGTTGTCATTATAGCTAGAGACACAACAAGTTCAAGTCATAGCTTCAATCCCTACTATTTATCATAGTTCATTCTCTTATACTAGAATATATGTATATTCAAGCCAAATCTAGGTTACGTTGTATTTTATCTCATTTGGTTCTATCATCTCTTTGTTCCTTTACTAATTTGTGTTCTATTATATATCACACTTTATCCCTTAAGTATCATAACTCTACAGTTCCTTTTATACACGTGTGCAACATCAAGACACTTGTGCATTCCTAATTGTTTCCACTTAGTCAAGTTTCTATTTACAGGGATTCATTGTCCATTATAATTCGATATTATGACATGCTTAGTAGATTGTGCACAACATGGCACAAGTCATAGTTTTGACCATTGTATTCATAGTGAAGGGAGTTTTCACCCAAGGTGATAAGTCCCACCTTCGAATTGGATCAAGCCAAGGCATAATGACTTGCAACCTCAACCAATTATAACTAATTGACCTAGCTCTAACTATGTAATTTGCCATACATTTAATGTCATTATGGCAATATTTCATTGGGCATATGTTGATGATATGTTTTGAATCTTATTTATGGCATATTATGTATTGTTACGATCTTTTTCAAGTATGAATGAATAATTTCAAGTATGAATGAATAACACAAAATGGTCAATGTGTTCATTATATGTGTGATGAACAAGTGAATCATTGTTATCTTCTTTTCTTTTTATGAATGTCTTTCCCAATTTACTCATTGGTACATACATTATGAGAATAAACAACTTTATGGTATGCCAATTTTGGTGGTAGTATACCGGTTGTAATGGGTGTAATCTTAAACTAAACTACACAATGTTGACCAAAAAGTCTCAAATAATAAGTTAACAAGTACATTATATGAGATTGATCATAGCTTTGGAGTGCTAAATCAAGTCAAGGAGGGTATGTAAGTTGTTGTAGACATGGGGTGCTACATTATAGAGTAATAATGATATAAGTTGTTGTTCATTGATGTTGATATAAGTGTTTTGATGCAAAAGTAATAAAAGTAATATTGATGTTACATTTACACATAGTTTACTTTGTGAGATTAACATTATTGAATAAATGATGGTATAGAAAGTATCAAACACTTAATTTTCAGGAGTAATGTTTGAATCACCATAACAACATCATTCTAGTTTAAAATTATAATAAATTAGTAAATAAACCAGAATTCATTTTTTTTTTAAATTTTTCTTCAAATAAAAACAAAACTAAAAAAATAATAATAATTTATTTTTTTTAACTACTTACTAACACACACTCCCATCTAAAGACCCTTGAAATTACCTTCACAATGCACATGCAAACATAGTTTTATCGATTTAACCTTCATCCTCTTCCAATGCATCGATTTAACCTTCATCCTCTTCCAATGCACTTTTCTAGAAACCTAAAGGTTGTGGTGTTACCCAATGTAACGGTTGAATAAAACTTAGCATAAGCAGGTTGCTTTATTCTTCAAAAACTATAATCTAAACATTCAACATCGGAAGGTGGCTTTATGTTTTGAAAACTATAGTCAAACGTGATATTATTTGTTTAATTTTACCTTAATTTGGTTAGAAGTTGTTGGATCCATAGATTTAAATACTTATTTATATAATTCAAATACTCCTTATGTATTAATTTAAACAAAGGAAAATTAAGATTTCGCTTAAATTTATATCATAGGATTTCTATGGCAAAATGCCAAAACTTAAAATGTTTAAACAACTTCTTTTATAATTATTCTAAAAAGAGCACAATTTATCTTACTATACACTACAAAGCTATAAAATGGTGTTATTTGAATTTAAATTTACAAGATATAAAATTATAAAATGGTGTTATTTGAATTTGAATTTACAAGGTGTTTGTTAGTTTTCCATGATGCATTTCAAAGCTATAAAATGGTGTTATTTGAATTTGAATTTACAAGATATAAAATGGTGCTATTTGAATTTGAATTTACAAGATGTTTGTTAGTTTTCCATGATGCATCTCAAGGTTCAAATGGGTATGTATATGTATTATGTCAGCATGATGTTGAACCAGTGAAACTGATGGTCTAAATGCACAAACATGGATTTTGTTTTAGTCCATGACACCTCTAGGTGTTCTGACAGTCCAGAAAGACTTCTGACATATGTGTTAGATTGACATGATGCCAAATTTGTCCAATTTGTTTGGAATGTTTTGGCCAGGGATGGACTCCAACCCCGTCCTCTCTTTCCCAAACCCTTTTTTTCAAATTTCTGCACTGGGCAGTGCAAGCTTTTAACAGCTTTATCTTTAGTATATTGGGGCTATTCTTGACCACATGTTTATAGTCCTTATCTAATCTGATTAACCAAATCTGAAAACAAACACTGCACAACCAAAGAATCCAGCATACATTCAATCTTGTTCTTAGTATCTGGATCACATCACAGGTCCCAATATTCTCCAAACATTGGCTATGAATCCACACCAGACCATCATTCTTCACAGGGACAAAAAATCTATCTAGCAACCCACAAATTACTTTGCAGTCTGGGTAGCATAAGCAATGGACTCTGTTGGCTTTCATGTGGTTATATTAATGTTAATGGTTGCAATATCTTGGGCTGCAATGGTGGAATTCAGTCAATGGCATCTTCATCATGCAGCTGCTATGGAACTAAAACAGGCAGCCAGTAAAAGCAGGCTATTGGCCTTCTAGTGCAAATTCATACATGCCACCATGGAATATCAATGCCTCTCTGTATACCCATCTGTTCTACACCTTTATACCCATCTGGTCTACACCTTTGCAGATCTGGATGAGGATACTTTCACTGTGACTGTGGTTCCTGAACATGAACAGATAATGGAAGGGTTCTCTGTAACAGTGCAGGAGATCCACAATGCTGTCAAGACGCTTATTTCAACTGGAGGTGGTGGGTGGAAGCAATTTAACAGTGTATTCAATCATGGTATGCCCAATTCTTATGGATATTGGTATGCCCAATTATGTGTATAATATAAGTATTAATATTTGCACTTGTAGTTAATTTGAGATTTTAATTGGAAACCTTATAATTGTAATTCATAACACACAACTACTATTGGAATTAACTCACCAAACTATATCACAGAAATATATACATAATAATTACAATCTATTTGGTTTTGAAATTTTCAAAGAAGAGTTGGATTTTTCCTAACAATTATTATGCCAGTTTAAATTGGATTTCTTTCGTCGAGTTTGATATACACAAATATTTTTGTACTCCAGAGTCCAAAGGTTGTTTCTGAGAATAATCCATAAAGTAAATTGAAGATGGGAATAGATCGTTTGAACATCAAACACGTTTTTCCTTTCTTTAAATTCCTACAACCCAACAAAAAGGAATGAATAGTTATTAGGGAAATGAAAACCCTGTTTCTGAAATGAAAGAAACCATACAGTGAGAGCACTAGTCGGGAATCGAACCCGGTTATGTTCCTGCAAGGAAAAACAATTAATTATTTGGGAAATAAAAAAAATGTATTTCAGCAAAGACCCCATTAAAAATTGCACTAGCCGGGAATCGAACCCGGGTCTGTACCGTGGCAGGGTACTATTCTACCACTAGACCACTAGTGCTTAGTGATATTATGGGATCTGATTCTGAAGGAGTTTTTATAATCCTTTCAGACTGATTAATCCGAAGTGCTGTAACTTAACCACTGCCAAATCCCAGTGTATTACATCTCATAAGTGCCAAAAACAAACTGTAACGTAGATCTTAAATGATGAATAGCACGAGCAGGTCAAATCTAAAAAGGGCCCAACCGGGTTCGAACCGGTGACCTCTTGATCTGCAGTCAAATGCTCTACCACTGAGCTATAGGCCCAATTGTTGATGAAATTATAATAATTCCTAAAACTAGTACATGATTTAATTATTTAATAATAAATTAATGCATTTATTATTGTAAGGGAAAATCGCCACTCAAGTTGTGGGTTTTATGGATAAAATAATAGGACTGAGGCATTTTGTCAATTTGGATGAAGTAAATGTTCTCAGTGCATCAAACATAATTAGTATAGTCGTAGTTTGAATGTTTTAATTTTTTTATTTTTGATATTTTTCGATTATATTTGTTTGAAATTTAATTGGATTTGTATATTTAAGTGGTTAATTTTGTATAATTCAAGTGTTTTATGGGTTTTTCAATATGTTGAATTCATTTCTGCATTCAAAAATACAATTTAAATAACAAAAAAATGTGATTTCATGCAAATTCATGTCGTTAGATTTTGGTGAAAATGACCAAAATGTAGAACAGTTAGACAACGCCATTAATATATTTTTGAAGTGGCGAAAAAAAATATTAAATTAAATTTAAATGCTTACATGGTTTAAGGTTTAAAGATGGGAAGTGTAATTTTTAGATGGACTACATTGTCACAAAAAAGAGACGAAATGTTATTACATTGTTTAAAGATAAGAAGTATGTTTTTTTGGTTGTTTGACTTAGGCGTGACATTAAAAATAGATTATTATTGTCACGAGAAAAAAATCATAATGTTATTATTAGACAAGGAAAATAACATGTAGTAAGTCTTCATAGTAATGGACAACATGGATTGACGACAAAAGAATTTGAAAAAACCATACCCATACATGAATAACAAGGGAACATGTTCCCAAGGAAAAAGACAAACTACTTATAGACTCACCAATATATTACTTAGGGTTTATTCCCACACTTAGAATATATTACTTAGGGTTTATTACCACAATTAGAGCAACTTATTAGTGGCATGTTATTATACAAGTGTATACTAAATATTTCAGTGATCCTATACATTTTCCAATTTTGGAAAAAGTTGATTTTAGAATAAGATATATAAATCAATATTAAGTTCAATGAACCAAAAGGTATATAAATGTTGGAGTATTTATAATAGGCATTTAGTGTGTAAATGTTTCAAATCCATAACGAGATTCATCTTCAGGACAAAGAATCATCATAAATGATAATGGATTTGATAAATAAATAATAAAGATGCATGATGGTATTATTAAATACAAATGTTAACTGAATTTAAATAAATTTTGTTGTGTATATACACAGATTAATAAGTATAGCTTGAAAATACAATCTACATGTTGTCCTACTTTGTAAGATTGTTTTGCAAGGTTTGATGACACAATTTTCTAGAGCTTTTGCAACAATAAATTCTGGCAAATTTTGTGAGATTGTCGAAATATGTTTCTTGCAACCATAAATCCAAATTGTAAAAAAAATTAATATTCATACCTTGCCATAGGAAAATAGAAACTCTACTTTCATGTTTGAATGGTCGTAGATAGAAAATACACCATCCAACCCTAAACATGTTTCTCTTCACCCGAGTTTAATAATAACAACAAAACATGAAAAAGTGCATTGATATTTTTTTCTATTTTTTTTTGGTAAATTGTCAATAAGCAATCCAATGTCAGAGTTTCATGGGATATTGTGGGGTTACATAAAATGCTTGAACACAACACATTAAACGCATCATTGATGAATGCTAAAGCCGAGATTGGCAGCCTTATTGTAAATGACATCCCAACAACTACCGTAGGGTACTTTGTGGGAGCGTGTATTAGATGATTTATCACTATACAGGTGACTTAGACCAAAGCAATTTCGACTGAAAGAAAAGGAAATTGACAAAGAATGTCCAATTGAACACAATATTGGCTAAAAAAATGAAAAATAAGATTCAATGACCATACCTCGCCAATTTGAAACAAGACTAGGTTGATGTCAAAATATTTAAACTTGGAAATGTTGAACTATGCAATGAAACATGACACAAGATTGGTGGAAAGGGCTTAGCCATTTCAACAATATATCCATCCAATGATTTATCAATATATAGTACATGGGTGTAATCACCTCATGAACTGAAGAGTGTCAATACATTGACTACTCATCAATAGAGAAGGATGTCACCTTATCAAAGACAAATATTACAACTCATAAAAGAGATGATCTCGAACTTTGTGATTGCCTAGGGACTCACAAGTTAACAAGAAATGAATTGATTGATCCACAATATCCTTCCACTTTCATGAAGCTATTATTATGTCAATGATGATTGTAATTGAAAATTAGAAAGATCTCATTTGACCATAAATCAAACCCTGGTTAAGTTATCTTGGACCACAAGCCTAGCAATAACATATTGGATGTGATGGTGAAAAATCTTTGTTTAAGCAACCTTTGACCTTTCTTTTTTTTGGAGTTCCATCAAATTGATTGCATGGTTACTCACCACACACAGTTGGCTCCCTGTGTCGATTTTTTTTGGGGTGTTAATAGAAACTTCTGAGACAGATGGAATTTCAAGAAATAAAACCAGGGAAAAGCCAAAATTCATGAAACTTCAGCATAGATTATTTAAAACTCCCTAGCATATGGAATTACAGTGGATGAAAAAGAAAAAGAAAAAGAAAAAGGACAAAATTTGTTAAATTTCAGTATAGATTTATTCAATTTCCCCAACTGACATAATTTCAAGGGATAATATAAGGAAAACACCAAAAAAATGTGAAATTTGAGCAGTTATTCTTTCGATTTCCTCTTATGACAATTTGATTACCTTCTTTAGGGTATTTATTTAAGCGGCCTTGCACCTGGAGTTATGCGAATTCGATCCCATAACTACTCACCCGGAGTTGGTACCCTGTGGCATTTTTTTTTTGTGGAGATTAATAGAAACTTCCGTGACAGACCATACTTCAGGGGATAAAAGAATGGAAAAGCCAAAATTCGTGAAACTTCAGCATGTATTATTAAAAACTCACCAGCATATAGAATTCCATGGGATACCAGAAGAAAAAAAGAAAGAATTCATGAAATTTCAGTAGATATTTGTTCAAATAAAAGGAAAATGCGAGAAATCATGAACCTTCAATTCACAGTTTTGGGCAATAAAACAAGGCAAAATCGAAAAATTGCATGATCTTCTAACTCGGCTAGAAGGCCAAGCTTCCAATCGTTGACTATGTTGATACTTGAACTTCCAAAGCATTCATTCTCAATGAACATCTAGAGTAATATGAATTTGATCGATCAACCTACTTGTTTCTTCTCTACCTAGGCAATTGTATTTTAATATAGAAAGGGGTGTTGTGTGGTGCATTTAAGTTGTAATTAAGCATGGAAAATGAGAAAGGAAAACTTGCTACATGGAACTCGAGAGGTTGCCATAAGTGACAAAGAGGTGTTCTTTACTAGACTCGTATGACTTATATAAAAGATATGATAATTAAGAGGGGAGGGGCCAGGGTTTCAGAGCATGTGGTATGTGGTTTTTCATAACTAATAGAAATCAAATTGTTTGGTGGAGTCATGGTTCGATTTAGAGAATGGATTTGGAACTCACATGCCATTACCTTTTTTGGAGTTTCATGCAGTCCCTGAACCACATAAAATCATCGTTCTTCACACTTCTTTTTAAGATCAAGAGAAAATAGTGGTAGATTTTCAATATTCTAGCCTAATGAGGATGTATGGGTTCAAGCTCAAGACCTATGGTTGGATCTTGATGATCATTCCATGAATTTATTGTAAGTTTTCTAGAATGTTGCTTTGATTCACAATTCTACACCAAAGGTTTTTGGACACAATTCTATGATAACCTTCTTGTACCAATAAGAATTGACTATATGTACTCTATGATAAGTTTTTGGTTAGGCTTGGTGTTACAGACAAATCTTACTAATGGGATAACAAGATCTCTCTAGGATCTTCCTACTGATCCTAGACAGACAGAGGGTTTAGACTCCTATGATTTTCCTTAACACAAGTAAACAAATTCATAACTATGCTAGGAAATGGTAGAATATCATATCTTGTTTCAGAAGGTTGTCCTCGTATGTCCTGGTTGCTACACTCCTGAAGTTCTAGCTCCAGCTCCTATAACCTTCTTCCTACACACAAGAGATAAAACAAAACCACTCTACTTCTCTTCCTAGTGTTAGAATACTAAATCTAGTTGGTATTTATTATGATGAAACAAATCAGATTTGAACATTTGCAAATGCAATACAAATATTTGGAGGGGAAAGTGATTCAGATTATTTTGAGAAATAAATGAAGGTGGAAATATAATAATTAAATACACAGATATATTACCAGAAACACAGAGATACAATAATGCACAATTTTTGTTAAGGAAAAAAATGTACAGAAACTGTAAAATTACAGAGTGAATGAACTCACTAGAATGGTGGCAGCTTATCTCTAAGAAGAGACGTGATGGCTACGCTCATTCACAAGAAGATGATGTTTACAATGAGGCTCTAAAGGCCTTTTTACCATAAAGAAAATCTAAAGCCCTACCCCCGAAAGATGAAATGCCAAAAGGTTTGTGGGCCCCAATGGGGGTAGTTGATACATCAACTTCCCGAGGACGTAACTTTTGCATACGATCTTCATTTGGGGCATTCTATACCTCGTCAAAAAGGTCTAGTCGAGGAGTACATATTCCGTTTGGCCTAGTGTTTTCCTCCAATAAGGGGAAAGGAGCTATGGAGCCCAAAAAAACGTCATTTAGGGCCTCAAAATGACCCCAGAAGTTTAGGACCCGAAAAACTGTAGAAAATTGCCAAGGTTGAAACCCCTGTTTTGAGCTAGTGGAATAAGTGGGTGGCCACTGATTTCCACCTAGATCATTCTTCCCCCCTTAGGAAGCAATGGTCCCCATTGCATCAAGTTCCCATGGAAGATGGGGAAACTTTTGCTAAACTTGAACCTTGGTGAACTGCTTGCCTTGTTTAAGAAGTTGTCTTGCTTAGCTTGTTGAAGCTTGTTATGAACTTGTCGTTGGAGGGGTTGGATCCATTCAACTGATCTAGTTGCATGATCTTCCCGAGTGTGGGAGGACTCTATCGGTGAATATGTGATATGAGGAGTATGAGGGGCTCTGTTGTAACTTTGCTGGATTAGGCAGTGTGGAGGCACCCTCGTAGGTGATGCAACAATATTTGTGTGCTCTTCTACAATCTACTTCTGCTAGATAGAAAGGTATTGTGCCAAGGCTGCAGTGGTTGTAGTGTCCTTCTGTTCACCTTCTTCCCAGATTGTGAAGAGGCTAAACTTTACGGTATGAGATATTACTTTGCAACAATGTTTTTTCGGGACAGTAGTTGGGACTACCTCTGGTATCCTGTAGAGCTGACCCTCCAAAGTAACAATGGCGCTACAGGGTCGAGAATCACAAACAACATAATGCTTCCACATATATGGTTGGCCTAACAAAACATCACAGACTTCCAGTGGGTCAACATCACACAATACCTCATCCTTGAAGGGCTTGATGTCGTAGGACATACAACATTGTTGGCTGACACAAAGATCTCGACCCTGGTGAAGCCACCCAATGTTGTATGGTTGTGGTTGTGGTGTTATTAGTAAATCCAACTGCTTGACGACCTCTACTGAGATTAGGTTCTTCTAGCTTCCGCTATAACAAATAAAATGAAGTGGGTTCCCCTTCACCCACATATGTGAATGGAAAAGGCACTCCCCCTCCTCAGGATCCTCTAGTTCTTCTGGTTGGATTGTTGTGGTCGTGACAATAGCAGTGGGTTCTGAATCAATCATCTATCTCCTTTTATTCTTGTCTGAATCAGAGTCTGATTCAGGGCTTGGCTCTGTTTCTTAGAGCTCGACTACCAATGACTATTTCGAGCGACATTCA